>JANHFL010001639.1:99570-110318 GCA_032468155.1 Oxyrhabdium leporinum | reverse complement strand
AGGGGGTGGGGGGGGGGCATTTCAGTATATGCCCCCACAATTGTAGCAGCAATACTGGGCTTGACAGGAGAAAGAACTACACTATTTGGTTGTAAATTCCTTTGTGCCATTGTATCCCACTAATAGTTTGAAAAAGGCATCGAATCTCCAAAAAACACACATTATCGCTCAACAGGGAGTGACCAAAAAAGTTCCAAAAACAACCAAGAATTCCTATCATTAACTCCTTTTCTCCCAAAACTGCCAGTATCATTTTTAATGAAAATTTATGGTGGATGATAATTACAACTATATGTGTTCCGGTTATATTAATTGCAGCTAAGATGATCTGCATTTTTTTTGGGCTATTGAATGTATTTAACCTGAATGAAAATAATTGTTGGGAAAAGAATCAGAAAAAGTACATCACCCAAGCGTGTAACTTACGTTGTCCATGATTTATTATCAGGTTGTAAGCAGAATTATCATGCGTTTTTCAGCTCCATCGGCCTGTAGAATTATATATACTTGAGCATCTGCCTCCTTGGAAGATAGACATAATTTTGCATACATTTCACCATTATATCATTCAATTTTAAGCACATTTTAATCACAAGTAGCTCTTGGTGCATGCACTTATTCCATCATAAGTTTATTTAAGATTGCTTCAGTTTACTCAAAAACAAAAGTCATTTTTGGATGGGATTTATTTTCAATCAGGTTGTTTAGGATTTAAATCTAAACATAATTTATTTAAATTTATATTCTTAGTGGATATCATTTGAATCCAATCCTTGGCACTATTCTCAGGCCACAAATTGTTATACATAACACATTTAAACCAAATTCAAACATATCTAAAATATGTCGTGTCATCTCAACTGTTGTGATGAACTGTGCCTTGTACTTAGCTTATCATGTAAACCTAATAATGTTTTATTCTGTCAATTATATTATCACTAAAGCTGGAATGAGGCCGCATGATGGTCCCTAGATAGGCAGACTATCCTGCCCCAACTGACTTGAGTAAAAAAGATACAAATGAAAAAAATAGCATGTTGCCTAGCAGAAAGTTAGCCTCTAGCCTCCGTCTTATTTATAAGAATATAATCTGGACTCTTGGAGAGTGTCAGGCCGAAAACCAGGAATGAAACAGCAATTCTTTGTAGCTGAGTATTGTTTCACACCAATAGACAAAACCTTGCCAGGCTGAGGACCCTACTATATGCATCTGCAATATATTCTGTGAACTACTGGTATTAGGGAAGAACTGTCTTCCATATAATATCTGGACTAAGTGCCTCTTATTTCTCTGGAATGCATCCCCTTCTTCCTGTGGATGCATCTCACTAAATTCCATCATAGAGCACCAATAAAGTTTTGAAGTGAAGGTACTAGACTTGGACAGCTTTAAGTCTATTTTCATCCATAAAAGCTCATAGGGTGCCTAAAGGCTAGTCTCTCAGGTCATTCTACCCTGCAGTTAAGGGTCTTTACCAGGGTGACACAAGTAAAAAAAAAGGGCCAGGGTTTTGATTGCATTGTCATGTCCACCTTGACTTTTTTGATTTAGTACCATGGATGCCCCTGCTGACAAGAAATGGTGGAGAAAAATTGGAGGAGACAATGGCTAGGTATGCTGCGCTGAGCTCCTAAAGAAAAGGTGGGATTTATGTTGAACAAATGCATAAAAATTGACATTATTATAAAGTAAAGGTTAGCTGAATAAACTGGATTAATCAAGGATCATCCTAAGCAAGATAGAAGTTGAAAGAAAGAATATATCATATGTTTGACATCATAAATGGAGGTTTTGTGACATAACCATCATTGCAGCCACTCTGGAACAGTCCCTGCAAGTGCAACATGCTTTCAAATGTATAGATGTAACATCTGCTCCCAAAATATTGTCTCTGCCAGCTGGAATCCTGAACAGGGAATTCATTCTGCAGAAATGAAGTGAACTGAGTAATGATTTAAAACCATGTCTAGCAGCTGTGGGGGCTAGAGATTTACCCTGGTTGCTCTCAGAGTATTGGTTGACTGTACATCCCAGGTGATAGTGCCTTTTCACTTTTCTCTGCTTATTTTTTTTAAACGAAATAATTATCAAACTATCATCTTAGCCTCCACTTTTCTTTCAATTATACTGTGTAATGTTAGTTGAGGTTTTATGTTACTACCTTATTCTACTGCACCAAAAGGAATTGGAAGTCAGTGCTTTTCTTTTCTCCTTTACCCTACACTTTTCTCTCTTACCTTTTTCTCCCTTATTTTCCCATTATGTTCATTCTTCTTTATATCTATGGAGATTCTCAGTCATCCAGGTCATAGTTGTCCCAAAGGTGCTCCTTCAAGAGGCAACTGGACTTTCTTGTTTTTCTTTGAAGATGTTTTGCTTCTCACCCAAGAAGCTTCTTCAGCTGATCTCTATTTTTATTTATTTTAAAAATTATTTTGCTGCTAATCTCCCCTGTAATGTGACACTGGGTGGCTGTTAATATATAGTTATGTAATATTAATAATTAATATATGCCCTTACCTGGCAGAATACATATTCTTTGCACCTGTTGGATAGTTACCTTAAACAGAGAAAGAGAAGATGTTACATCACTGCCAATGGCAGTTTTAGGATGACCAGATCTGAGCTACAGAAATCTGGAGTACTTCTAAATAGCTCTAAAGAAGTATAGAAAACTCTTTAACTCTCTTTTCCTATCTAGTGATTGTCCAGTGGTTTGCAGTCCAGAACTGGGAGACCTAGGCAGTGTACAACTTCAATCTGTAGCCTGGCCAAAGGATGCTGCATTCCAATGGAGACAGGCACAGTCTGGCCTTGGAGACAATGGGCTAAACCTTTGATAAGAACAAAGAGCCATTTTATGCTTCCTGGAACTGGTAGCCGGGACAAATGATTATCCCAAGGTAAGACACTGGGATTGTTGGTGGAGTTACTTTCTTAACCCTCCTCCGGGTGAGGAGTGGAAAAGTGTAATTGGAACCACAGAAAAATCTCAAAAAGAATTGTGTGTGTAACCTGCCTATGTCTAGATGCGGGTTAGATAGGAATCCATGTCCAAGATTAGGCTTTTAATGACTGCCTTACTGTATAAAATCTGGGATTTCCACTTCTAGTTTCTTATTTTTGTTTCTTATTTCTGCTAGTTTGGCTCCGTTGCGTTTATTTTTTCTTTCCTAATTTGTGCTCAAATATGCATTTTCCCCCCAGTGCTGTTGGTGCCCCTATGCAAGTAATGTGGAACAGAAGAACAGCTAGGCAAAGTGAAGAGGCAGAAATGTTAAACAAGATAGGCTCACTTCATTTACAATGGTTTCTTATCTCCACCTACAAAGGACTTGGGGAGCCAAGTATAGTTACTTACAGGTATAGACACTTCTGCTGCTGAATACCAGGCATTCACAATAACAGAATCTGGGGAGTTCTATGGGATCATGTCAGGAACAAGCAGAGACAAGGTCTGTTGAGGCCTGCCTAACATTTTTAATTCTGGATGCAGTAGTACTATTCCAGACGGATCCAGTGAGCACTTTGGGGGTTCTTCTGGACTCACAACTGCTGCTCAACAAGCAGGTGACACTCATGGCTAGAAGAGTCTGCTCAACTTCATATTGTGCGCCAGTTGTGATGTTTCCTGGATCGGGAGTTCCTGTACTCAGTCATTCAAGCCCTGGTCATCTCATGCTTGGACAATTGCAATGCTGCGGACCTGTCAGTCAAGGACATTTCAACTGGCTGGGTCCAGAAGAAAGGCCTTTTCTGCATTGGCCCCCTCCCTCTGGAACATCATGCCACCTGCACCCACTTTTTTAGCCTTCCAAGAGCTTGAAGACATGGCTCTGCTAACTGGTTTGGTGGTCCAATGGGGGGGGGGGCATTCTGGAGGTGGCTAATGGATAACACCCCACATTCTCCCTGTGCACACTTTGCTCCCCTCCTCTCCATCTTGGTCAATTTAATTTTAACTAAAATTTAAATTTAACACCTCTGTTTAATATTTTAATGTTTCATATCGCATTTTTATTGAATGACTGTAAACTACCTAGAGTTGCCTTTGGTGAGATGGGTGACATACATTTGATAAAATAATTAAAATAATTAAAAATTTAATACCTTTCTGGGCTTTATAGAACTTATTCACAAGGCAAGCCATTCCCTTTATTTAGTGTTATTCCTGAAGCTACCTATTATCTAGGGAGAATTGTGTTGTTGCAACATGTTCCCATCTGCAGAGGTAGGGACCAGATTAAATGTATCACTTCTAAAGGCTGATAAATCATGTTGGAGTCCAATATGTTCTAGGAAATGGTTTCTCAAATGTGACTGGCTATCTTATGTGTGACCTGATTGAAGAGCAGATTACTAAAGTCTCCTGGGTTAGTAATAGAACCTTAAGCTATCAAGCTATGTAGGGAGCAGTGAATGATGACACATAAGAGCAGGAAGCTTTAGAGGCCAAGTTCAGAGGCAAAAGTGATAAACAATTGAGACATTATCCTAAAATCTTGTGTGGTACAATCAGAAGACACTCCGAGCCATATCCTTGATCCCATCTATGGAGAAATTCAAGGAGTTTTTTCAAGTTTTTGGACAGATGATTTAGTTTTTAGAGGCTCCAGTCAGTATCTAAGTTCCATCTGAACTTTGTTATGAATAAGTTGAGCAGCTTCTTCATGGACAAGATAACCTGCATTTGTGCTGTGTTTGTTGTCATTCTGAACAATGCTATATCCAGTACAACCACAACCTTAACAGAAATTGCCTGAGTCAGTTCCATAGCTTGCCATTTGATAGGTAAGATTCTTGGATATGTTTATATTCAAGATATGTATGTTTACAAGTACCAGTTCAGTCTGTCTAGTGGTTAAGGAACCAGTCTAGAAACCAGGTGAGTTCTAGTCCCACCTTAGGCATGAAAGTTAGTTGGGTGATTTTGGGCAGCCATTCTCTCAACACAAACCACCTCACAGGGTTTTTGTTGTGGAGAAAAGAAGAGGAAGGAGTATTAGGTATGTTTGCCACCTTGAATTATTTATATAAAAATAATAAAGTGGGATATAAATAAATGTTTAGGTCACTATTTGAATGTAGGATCCTTCCCCAGCTTAGCTTAGAAAGCTCATTAAAGACTCCAATAATATGTCCTGATCTATACATAGATTAACAGAGTTGGAAGGGACCTTGTAGGTCATCTAGTCCAACCTCCCACCCAAGCAGGAGATCCTACACCATTTGTGACAGATGGCAGTCCAATCCCTTCTTGAAAGTCTCAAGTGATGAAGCTCCCAAAACGTCCGAAGGCAAGTTGTTCCATTGGTTGATTGTTCTCACTGTCAGAACATTTCTCCTTATTTCCAGGTTAAATCTCTCCTTGTTCAGTTTCCATCCATTATTCCTTGTCTGGCCTTGGAAAATAGTTTTTGGAAAACTTCTGCTGACAGCCAGCAGTTCAGCAGTTCGATCCCCACCGGCTCAAGGTGGACTCAGCCTTCCATCCTTCCAAGGTCGGTAAAATGAGGACCCAAATTGTTGGGGGCAATATGCTGACTCTATAAACCGCTTAGAGAAGGCTGTAAAGCACTGTGAAGCATTATATAAGTCTTAAGTGCTATTGCTATTAATTTGAACTAATGTCCTACAGTTGTTCAGTTGTGCACCATTTCCCAGTCCCTGTGCTGGAACAACCTTTTCTGCATCCTTCCTGGTGTGCTGAGTTTCTTATGCGCACTGCATTTTCTCACATAACCTCTCACACTTTCCCTGACCCACAGTGTCCCTCTCACTTTGGTTGTGAAAAGCCAGCAAGAAGTTGCCTCACCTAACAACCATGGAATTTGTTTAACAACATTGACTGGGATTGCAGGGACTGCCACTGTCATAAATAGGAGTCAGTTGCCAAGCTTCTGATCTTTGATCATGTAACCAATGGGGATGCTGCTGCAGCGGTCTTAAGTACGAACAACGGTCATAAGTCACTTTTTTTTTCAGTGCCCCTGTAACGTCAAACAGTCACTAAATGAAGTGTTGTATGTTGAGGACTATCTGTAATGAGTCAAAAGAATGTGAAAAGTGAGTAAATGCACAAATGTTTTGTTCTTTGCCAGAGTACACCAGTTATATTTAGTCATACCTGCCCTCACCAAAAGGTTTTGGGAACGGCGGCTTCCTAATAGCCAACAGCATGGAGTTCCTCCAACATAGGGGTCTAGATATCCATAAAGAGGAGAGCTGGCTGACCCTAAAAATATGGGAAACTAATTCTTCATTCCTTTTGCCCTATTGCGTGCTGGGATCTTCTCAGGATGAGCACATTGAGTGGATCAGTTCTGCCTTGTCTGGCACCCAAAGTCCAGCCCGAGTGGATGGAAATTGATCAAGGAGAGATTCAATCTAGAAATAAGGAGAAATTTTCTGACAGTGAGAACAATCAACTAGTGGGACAGCTTTCCTTTGGACGTTGTGGGTGCTCCATCACTGGAGGCTTTCAAAAAAAAGACTGGATAGTCACTTGTCAGAAAGGGTCTCCTGCTTGAGCAAGGGGTTGGACTAGATGACCTACAAGGTCCCTTCCAACTCTGTTATTTGTATTCTGTACAATCTAGAAAAGGTCCTGTAAGCACCCAGGTACCAAGCCATGTGGGGCTTTACAGGTTAAAATCAGCGCCATGAATTTGACCAGGAGTTTAGCAAAATTGTAACACTATTAAACCTTCTTTCTGTCATTAACTAAGCCACTCCATTTTAATTTTGGGAGGAATATGCAATGTGTTTGTTCTTCAGGAAGATCGTCTGGGACTTTTCTAAAACTTACGTAACAAGAAATGATAGCACTACTACCTACAGAGTAGTCCTTGATATACGACCACAATAGAGACCATAATTAAGCGTATCTGGCTTTTCCCACTGATTCTGCTTCTCGGGAGCCATCTGGGAAGATTACAAACGGTGATCACAGGACCTCAAGGACAGTGCAACGATCATAAATACATGCCAGTTGCCAAGCGCCGAATTTTGATCATGTAACTATGGGGGGCTACAATCGGCATGTGAGAACCATTCATAAGTTACTTTTTTCAGTGCCGTTGCAACCTTGAACAAATGGTTGCAATTCGAGAACTACCTGTGTTGAATCCTAAAGTGTTCATTTTTTTCCCCTTTTATATTTAGTATTACAGATAATTTTGAAACCTTCACGTTGAACTTTTTGTCTTCTCTATTGGTTGGTGGCCCAAATTCTCCGTTTTATAAAGCCTTGATCGAAGCTGGCCTTGGATCAGATTTTTCACCAGATGTTGGGTAAGTATGTGGCTCTTTCTACATGTCTTAATGAAGTAACTGAAATTTAGTTTTTAATTTCTTAGATGGGATGTTTAGAAGAGGGGCTAATCAAGCTTTGGGATGTGAGATTATACATGGAATTTTGTGTGGTAGTTCAGAAGAATTAAAATAGCGATAGCACTTAGACTTATATGCCTCCCCATAGTGCTTTATAACCCTCTCTGAGCGGTTTACAAATGTCAGCATATTGCCCCCAACAATCTGGGTCCTCATTTTACCGACCTCAGAAGGATAGAATACTGAGTCAACCTTGAGCCCATCAGGATCGAACTTCTGGTGGTGGGCAGAGTTAGCCTGCAATACCGCATACTAACCACTGCACCACCACAGAATAAGAACATAGGTGAATGTAATCTTGTATATAAAATTTTTCTTAAGACTTCAGCCCCCCTGCACTGAATTAGGAGCCTAAAGAAATGTGTCTGCTGAAATGTGGTTTAACTTTGATTAAGCCAGAAAACTAGCTTCTGTTCTTCCCAAGGCACAGCTGCCAACTGATCCATATTTGTTATTTAGCCATATTTGTTGTATAGGTCTTAGGAGCTTGGCTCATACCCGACATTAAACCATATTAGTGAGTTCCCATATTTGTGCTAAGCCACAAATGGGTTTATTGCAAAATGTGAAATGGGTTTTTTTCGGTCAACATCCAGCTTCCCGATGTTTAAATTTTAATAAATGAAGATTTTTGTATTATATCTCTGTTTCTAGGATTAACTCCTCTACACGAGAAGCTTATTTCACTGTAGGCCTTCAAGGGATTTCCGAAGAAAGCATAGACACCATAAAGCAAATTATTGCTAAAACTATTGATGAAGTTATTGAGTAAGGACAAGTTTTTTTCTTTAAATTAATGCACTATTGTAAAAAAAAAAAATTAGCTAAGATGTTGTTTACTTTAAACTTAAGATAGTAGTGATGATGGTTCATAATTTCTGTGCTGGTAAAAGAAACCCCTAAATTATGCTGCTTTTCTTAACTGTTTAAAACAAGATTTGAGATAATTTTGCCATTTACGAAACTTCTTATAAAAAGAGGCAAAAAAGAATATGTAAACTTTGAGCATCCCTTTGATATATGGTTAACACCAAAAAGCTAAAAAATGGACCTTAAATAGGGGATGGGGTGGGGAGAATGAAAGTTGAGCTGGAAAAATGCAGATTTTTATGGCTAAAATATAATAACAGGTAGTTCTCAAGTTTACAATGGCAGTTGAGCCCAGAATATCGGTGTCAGAGTTTACACAGGTCTATCACTTGTATCAACCCAGGAGCAAGTACAGCCAACAGTGGCTTGTATCAAATAGTGGTTTTATCTACAATAGCAATAATATACCATATTTTTTAAACAATAAGACACACCTAGGTTTAGAGGAGGAAATCAAGAAAATGTCTCTCTGCGTCCCGTTTTTATCCTCCCTGGCATCCAGAAGCACGCACTATGCCAAAAATAGGCTCATTTTTGGCTTCTAGAGGCCACCTCCGGTCTTGTTTTTGGCCTCCAGAAGCCTCTGTGGGTCCTGTTTTTGCCCTTCCCTGTGTCAGGGAGGCCGAAAATGGGACATGCGGAGGGCTTGGGAGGCCAAAAACAAGCCCGTATTCACTCTATAAGATGCACAGACATTTCCACCCACTTTTTTGGGGGTGGGGGAAGTGCATCTCAGTCTGAAAAATAGGGTACATACAAGTGCTACAATCAGTGTCAAAACAAACAGCAATTACAACAGGGAAGAAACTCGGCGAACTGCAAACACTCTAGCAGGGCCTCCTCTTATTACACAGGCTCTTAAAGGGATAACAGCCAAAGATCCTGCTGACTCATTCCCATCATTGCTTCAGCTGGTCAGCTCTTAAATTATCACCTTGGTGATCTGTTGCTAAGCAAGACAGTTAAATGAATTTTGTCCCATTTTTTGACCTTTTTGCCATAGTTAAGTTGGTAACATGACTTTTAAGTGAATCTGGTTTCCCCATTAACTTCGCTTGTCAGAAGGTTGCAGAAGGTGATCATACGAACATGGGACACTGCAAGCATCATAAATACTTGCCAGTTGCCAAGCGTCTGAATTTTGATTATGTAACCGCAGAGAAGCTGCAATGTTCTTAAGTGCGAAAATGGTCGTAAGTCACTTTTTTCAGGGATGTTGTCATTTCAAATGGTCACTAAATGAAGGGTTTTAAGTTGAACGCCAACTGTATTTTTTGCTGAAAGCATGATGCAGGCTTTGGTGTGTCTCATCTTTTAATGTTGCTATATTTAAGCAATTGGATGGTTGGGTGGAAATAAGTAGAGAAGAACTACATCTGAATCATCATGTAATGGAATACAAAATAATCATTATGGATAGTTCTCAGACAACAACCGCTCATTTAGCAACTGTGCTAAATGAATGGGACTTACGACCTATTCTCAAACGTTCTGGCTGACATGACATCTTTGTCGTATGAACCCAAGTCAATGGAGAAGCTGGGAGGAGGTTGCAGGTTGAAGTCATGTGACATCTCGCTTAAGGGCTGCATGGAATTTGCTTAACGACCTTGGGTGGAATTGTAGGAACTGCTGTCATAAGTTGGTGTGGTCATGTGATTTTTCTATTTATTACCACATTGCTTAGTGATGGACCTGCTAGTCTCAATTAGATCTGTAAGTGAAGACTAAAAAAAATCAGATTCATCTCCATCTTCCACATATTTCTTTAGTAGTTGAATACGCTACACGAATAAATGTCATTCAGAAACTTGAGAGTTTTGTTGTCATGATTCTGGAACAAAATTAAATGTCTTCCTTTCAACCTCAGGAATGGATTTGAGAAAGAAAGGATTGACGCTTTACTCCACAAAATTGAGATCCAGATGAAGCATCAGTCAACCCGTTTTGGTCTTGCCTTGGCTTCAGTAAGTGATGCTTCTCCCATAAAACCAAGCTATAACATGTGCAAACTAGCCTTTTCAACATTGCTTGTATGGGATAGTCCCCACTGCACAGTTTTTAAGCATTTCTAAAACAATTTAGGATGCAAGTCTAGAATGTGAATAGTGAAGATGCATCACAGAATCTCTTGTAAGAGATTCAAGACATGCTGGAGCCCATGATCTTGATGTTCTTCTCTGTGGAATTGCAGAAATGCCACTAATAACTTAAGGCTTGAATATGTGGGAGAAGATTCTGAACAAATGGTCCAGCCAAGAAGAAAAAAATAAACATTGATTGATTCAAGCCCATAATAATTGCTTCTACTGGACCATCACTCTAAGTCAAAATTGATGTGCTTTATGGACTCAAGAACGGTACCAGCACTTGAGACGCTGTATTTCTAAAGTGGGCTAGGTCAGAGTCTTGGTAGATTGGGATGAATTTTAAAAGGGAGAAATGGATGCCTTAGAAGTTGGCAAATAGTTTTTGCTCCTTGATT
>JANHFL010001637.1:9154-20565 GCA_032468155.1 Oxyrhabdium leporinum | reverse complement strand
AGAGAGAGAGAGAGAGAGAGAGAGAGAGAGAGAGAGAGAGAGAGAGAGAGAGACTTTTTTTAAAGAGTTGTTTTTTCTTATACTAACATGCAAAATAACACTTCAGAGTAGAGCTCAGAAATAGAGAAATCCCCAACTTCAACAGATATTCTGTAGAACTTCCACAGAACAACTCTGCAGTATCCTCAGAATGTGGTCAAAAGAGATGGTCTGTGACCCAGGCTGTGACAGTGTGATCAAAGCTTCACATGCTATACACTAAAAACAGATGCAGTTTTGATCAAATTATCAGAGTCATCCTTTTGGGTTTTTTTATTGTACCCTATAATTATAATCATGAATATAACTTGGTCTAGGATAGGGGTGTCAAACTTGATTCCATTGAGGGCCACATCAAGGTTGTATATGACCTCAGGGACTGCGGTGGGTGTGGCCAGGGTGGGCATGGCCAGCTTGATGTCACTCATGTTGGGGGCACGTGTGGTAGCCAAGATTCCTTCCCTCTTCCTTCTCCTTCCTTCTTCCTTTCCCTCTTTCCTTCCTTTTCCTTCCTTCCTTGCTCTCATCTCCCCTTCCTCTTTCCCTTTCTCCTTTCTCTTCTTGGATGCTCAAATGCAAAAGGGAAAACATGTCTCCTTTTGTTTCGTTTTGCTTTTAGTTTGCTGTTTCCAGGGCAGCCTTGTGCGCCAGATGTAAGCACCCTGTGGGCCAGATCCAGCCTGCAGGTCTTGAGCTTGACAACCCTGGTCTAGGATTTAAATCATCAGGTTGAAGTGAGTTCTAGTCCAACCTTAGGCATGAAAGCTAGCTGGATTAGTTTGGGCCTGTCTCAGCTCACCTCAACTCACAGAATTGTTGCTTTGGGAAAAACAGAAGAAGGACCTCAATTTACAATTGTTTGTTTAGTGACCATTTGAAGTTAGAACAACACTGAAAAAAGTGACTTATGACAATTTTTCATACTTATGACCATTGTGGCATCCCCTTGATCACTTGGTTTACATTTGGATGCTTGGCAGCTGTTTCATATTTATGATGGTTGCAGTATCCCGGGGTCCTGTGATCACCTTTTGCAACCTTCTGACAAGCAAAGTCAATGGGGAAGTCAGATTCACTTAACAACCAGATTATTAACTTAAGAACTGCAATGACTCACTTAACAAATGGGGCAAGAAAAGTCATAAGATGGGGCACAATTCACTTAACAAATCTCTTACTGAACAACATACATTTTGGGCTCAATTGTGGTCATAAGTTGAGGACTCCTCTGTTAGTTATGTTTTTGGTGGCACAGTGGTTAGAGTCCAGTACTGCAGCCTACTTCTGTTGACTTGCCAGCTGCCAGCAGTTTGGCAGTTCAAATCCCACTAGGCTCAAGGTTGACTCAGCCTTCCCTCCTTCCAAGGTGGGTAAAATGAGGACCCAGATTGTTGGGGGCAAGAGGCTGACTCTGTAAACCGCTTAGAGAGGGCTATAAAAGCACTGAGAAGCAGTATATAAGTCTAAGTGCTATTGCCATTTGCTGCCTTGAGTTATTCATCAAAGCGATAAAAAATAATTTTAAAAATGACTGTAGGTCAGCAATTTCTGGAGGAAAAAGCCCACACCCACAATACTCGCTTGCCCAAATCCTAGGCAGACTACAAAAGTAAAATTCTGTTTGGTTTGCCCAACAAAGTGCCTTTTGTAAACTGCTAGAAAGAGCGATGGTTGAGAGTTGTAAATGCCTCCTTTGAATTTATTTTAAAAATGCACACCACACTCACCAGCTTAGAGGGAGCTTAATTACAATCAATGGAATAATTAAAGGGGAGGGATGTGCATTACGAAACAGAAATGAATAGGAAGCATATGCGTAAGTGCACCTTTGGGCAAATGCATTAGAGGCACAAGACTGTCATTACCCCTCTCAAATCACATCTCTATTTGCTTACGTGCCCGGGAAAGAAACACCTACGGCTTTTGAATGCAAATCCTGAATTATATTGATACTAGATTGTGGGATCTGATTTTTGTTGTTGTTGTTGTTGTTTTTCTGAGCATCTGTAATCCCAAGCACAAAGAACTGATACATATTATTAATATTAAATTAGCAAGAGTTTTCTGAGCTTTAAGTATCATCCCACCGCCCTCTCCATTTCAAGACTATAGGTGATACACATTTTCATAAGCTGCTAGAGTTAAGTGGTACTTGTGATAAGTAGTGGCATTTCTTCAGCAAATGTTCAAAGTTTTAATGGCACTGAGCTAGAAGATTTACAGCAGGTCATTCAAGTTGCAGCCATTCCAACATCCCTGTGGCCACATTATAATGATTTGGGGTGTTTGACTATTATTTGTTTGTTTGTTTATTGAATTTATATTGCCACCTACTCGCCCATGGCGACTCAAGGCGGTTTACAGAATATATTATCATCCATTTATAACAATCACAATGTCCCCGATCACATGTTTGCAAGCAAAATCAATGGAAGTCTCAAGTCATATCACGTGACATTGCAATTAATGACCGCGTGTGATTGACTTAAGGACTGCAACCAGAACTGCTGAAAATGCTGTCATAAATTAGCAGGGTCACATGATTTTCCACTTTATGATGTTCATTTAGTGACAGAGCCCCGGTTCCAATTACAGACTTAACTGAGAAGTGCCTGTAATACAAGAGGAAAGAGAAGCCTAATCACACAATCAAAGCCCTGTCCCTATCTAACCCACATTTGGAGCCCGAACTCAGAACTTTCTTTTATCTGCTATGGTATGATAGTTCAAGCCAACATTGCTTCATCACAATTTGTTTTTCCTCATAAACAAAGAGTGAAACCAGCCCATTCCATAAGCAAAATTAGTGCTGGCGTAATTATTCCAAGCTCTTTTCCTCTTGGTTCAGTTTTATTGGTCTCTACAAATAATAATTGGCCTAAGCAAAGCATTTATTACTACTTTACAACATGTTTTGGATCACTGAAGACCTTATTAAATGAACACATCTATAAAAATAGTCCGTGATTAAGTGACTTTTGCAGGAAAAAAAATGGGTTAGTACCCTGTCTTAATGCTGACATCGAGCCTTATGTCCAATTTGAAGCATCTTTTATTAATCTGGAATTGCTTGAACTGCAGGCAAATGTTACAGAAATTAAACAGTCCACAGTTGTAACAAAGGGATTTCAATCGTCTGTGCGGTAAAGCTTTTTTCTCCCCCCCCCCTTTTGCAAAGAATTGAAATTGGCACCATGGCGAGAAGCTGCATCTGCAAAACAGATTTTACAAACTTCTGTAATACTTCAAGAACCTACAAGTATGATGTTTCTTTTCACACTGGAAAAGATAGGACAGAAATAGTGCATTTTTACAGTGGTGCGGCTAAAATGTATTGCTTTAAACTGCCGTATACCTTTCTTGATATGGATTGTGGGGCGGTGTTGTGGGATATTAATAATGTATGATTGTTATTGACAGTCAGCATCTCTGATGAAACAATTTTGTAAGCACCAGAGCATTTGATGAGTGGGTTCTGGCCATATTCTGATTACCACATCTATCGAAGCAGTTGGCAGGGATTTATTCTTGCTTTCCAAAGAAAATCTGGGCAACTCTTTGGTGATGATGTTCTGGACCTAGGTCCCATTTGGATGTAATTGCACCATTGTGTTGCAACAGAGGAAACACTGCTCCTGTTGCAAATAGTTTCTGCAAATACTTTTTGCCTCAGTTTCACTATCAAAATGCACCAATCACTGCATTATCTGTATCAAAATACTTAAGCAATAGTAACTCATGTCTGAATGATCACTTAGGTGAGCTAGTACACTCTGGTCTATTTGTGGCTTTCTTTGGAGAAGAACTGAAAGCCACAGTTAGCACAAAATAGAGCATCCAGACCCCCGTGACAAGTTCTCAGTTCAGAACAGAGGTTCTCATGTTTGGTAACTTTAAGATATGGACTTTAACTTCCAGTATTCCCTAGCCAACACTAATATCAAGCATGCTGTCTGGGAAATTCTGTGAGTTGAAGACCATGCATCTCAAAATTGCCAAAGTTAATGAGCACTAGTTTCGAGTAGCATTTTCCTGAAGCCACTGCACGGTTAACCAGGTTTAAAGCTTAGTTCAGAGCACTGGTTATCATCTTTAAATCACTCAGTGGTGGAGCATCAGGATGCAACAGATAATGTCCCACTGGAATTGAATCTTCCCATCTATCAAGTAATCAAGAGAAGGCTTGTTGTGCATCCCATCACCTGAAGTGTTACGCCAGACATTATAGACCAGGGGTGTCAAACTCACATTGTCACAGCTGCGTCACATGAATATAGGGACTTCCCCCCCCCCTTCGCTAAACCAGGTGTGAGCGTGGCCAGCACATGACACATCCAGCCTGTGGGCTGGGAGTTTGACAGCCTTGTTATAGACCATAAGGAACATGATCTTGGGGGAGATATGTAGGAACCATTATCCAGATAAGAGGGGCTTAAGTATTTTGAATGCAGAATAATAAGATACCATTCAGAAGTGAAACAGGCCTTCCTAATTGATTGAACTATGAGAAGGAGGGGGATGTACAGCAAAAACTTGTAACATTCTGTTATTGTGGCCAATCTCAATACAATTGATTTAATCCTCCTATAGAGTTAATTAGAGTGAACCTAGTGGGACTGACAGACAAGGACCAGGCAACGGCCTCAGTAGCATCCCCAACTTATTAGAAGGTCCTTAGTTTTTATAAACTAGTCAAAACAGTGCTGTTCCAGCAAGGATCTGGCTTGTAGCATTATTTAAGGTACCTGTGAGGTATTTGGTTACTGGGGTTCTAAACAGCATGTAATTATCTTGGTATGATTTTGTTGTGACCTGCCCAAAGTCCATTTTGATTGGGGCAGACTATGAATTCTGTCAATAAATAAATGAACAAAAGAATGATAATGAGCTATGTAGCCATATGATCCAGCATTGTCTCATGGCCTAAAGAAATAGCAAGAGTGTATGACAAGAGTGTTCATCTTTGTCTCCTGCCATGAATCCATAGGTGTCCAGTAAAAGCCATGTCTATACCAGGCAAATTCCTGAGCTCATATAATGACCACTTGTGACTTCTCAGACAGTTTCTGACAAAGTCAATGGGTGAAGCCAGGTTCATTTAACTGCATGATTCACTTAACAATCAGAGAGATTTACTTATCCATGGAAAAAAAAGGTCATAACATCAGGCATGACTCACTTAATAACCACCTTGCTTAGCAGCAGAAATTCTGGTCCCAACTATGGTTATATGTCGATGATTACTTGTAGATGTTTTATAAGCCCAGGCTCTGTTGGGAGCAAGATAAAACAGACTGTGTCAATCTCTTCCTAATACAATGATAAAAAAATAATAACAATGATTGTGAACATTCTGGAAATAACTAAACAGAATACAGGGAGTCCTCAACTTACAGTAGTTCATTTAGTGACCATTCAAATTTACGATGGCATTGAAAAAAAGGACTTATCACCATTTTTCTTATGACATACTTCATAAGTACTTTCATACGTATATGGTGGCATCCCACTGATCAAAATTCAGATGCTTGGCAACTGGTTTATATTTATGACCTTTGCAGTGTCCCGGGGTCATGTGATCACCTTTTGTGACCTTCTGACAAACAAAGTCAGTGGGAAAGCCAGATTCATTTAACAACCATATTACTAACTTAACACCTGCAGTGATTGACTAAACAAACGTGGCAAGAAAAGTTGTCAAATGAGGCAAAACTTGCTTAACAAATTTCTCACTGAGCAACATAAATGGGCTCAATTGTGGTCATAAGTCGAGGACTACCTATCTTCCAAATATTTTTATTCTTGATTTTCTGTATACAAATTAAATACTATTGGAGGATCTCTTTGTGATGCCCAAATGTCTAAATAGAAATAGCAACAGCACTTAGACTTATATACGGATTTACAGTGCTTTTACAGCCCTCTCTAAGCAGTTTACAGAGTCAGCACATTGCCCCCAACAATCTGGGTCCTCATTTTACCGACCTCGGAAGGATGGAAGGCTGAGTCAACTTTGAGCCTGATGAGATTTGAACTGCCAAATTGCAGGCAGCCGGCAGGCAGGAAGCAGAAGTAGCCCGCAGTACTGCACTCTAAGCATTGTGCCACCATGGCTTATAAATGGAGGAGACTTGTGCAAAACAAACCCGAACATAATCTCGAATCCTGAGTTCTAGATCCCATAGAGGTCACAATACTTCAGCATGAATAATCCCTACAGATTTATTTCTTGGCAACCTGAGAACTTGACAGATATGTAGAATCCACCCAATTTCACGAAGAATTTTAAATTCAAGATCAGCTGTTTGTTGCTTGGTAAATTTCTCGCTTGGTATGACATAAATCTCCTTTATGATCATTTCGCTAGGCTAACCTGTTGGCTTAACTGATGAATGCATTAAGGGAAAGTAATACTGGGATACAATTTAATTCATCTTGGTAATATTGACATCCTTGCATAGTCCCTAAGGAAACATCCTGCTATGCTAAACATTTCACACTGGTTAGCATAAGCCTGTAGGGCTTGGCTGTTGTATTGGATTGATGAGCTTTGCTATGATTATATAAGGGTCCAATAAATTAACAGCTTCTCAATAACAACAACAACAAAAACCCATGTATAACAATTTAGAAGTCAGGAAAATAGCTCAGTTGCGCTGCTCCTATTTTACAAATCCTGAAAGCTATTCCAGATTATACAATCTTTCCAAAGTCACAAAACCCACCACCACCACCACCACCACCACCATGGGACTAAAATTGAAAATGAAAGTATATTAAATCAAACTCCCCATTTTGGAACTTGTGATTATGAGAGATTTTAAATATAATGGCACCTATTTTCCCATCAATCCACACTTGGATATTCACACTTAGGGTGAAAGAGATCAAGAAGGCAGACACAATGACACAAGTCCCACTCTGCTTTTACAGGCATAGCCACTATTGTCCATTTTTCACATTCTTGTTCCTCCATGGATTCATCCCCTTTAGTAGAGACAATATTTTTGGAAGCTTGCTTCAGATAACTTGTTGTTCTCCTTGGAAAATGTATTTGCTATTCAAGAAAATGATTACTCTGGGTTACTAAATTTGTAAACTTTACACCGTAATTTTCCAATCCTATCTAGCACCCTATCCTTCATTCCTCCATCATTTACAATTATAGAATGAGCATGTAATTGTGATTATCTACAATAGTCCAATATAGTTAGAAACAACAATCATTAGATCTACTCTAGAAACCCAGTGAGATAGTAGGAGAATTGCAAATGGACCGCTGTGATGGATCATCCAAAAATTCATTTGTTAAGAAGCATTATTTTTTATAAATATGGTTAACTAAATTTGTATTGCAAATATTTGAGAACGCTATAGCCCAACACATTGGGGGGGAAAAAACACATTCCATAAAACATATGTGAAAAAGAAATGGTTCTGATCTTGTCTTCTATTTCTTTTATACATGCCTACTCAATCTTGGTAGGCATTATAAGAGCATTCTGTCAGGCATAGGAAATCAGGAGCCACGATAGAGTTTAAAAACCCTATGAGTTTATTCTATGCAACCTAAACACAATAATCTCATCTACCAATGGTCAAGGCAAAATTTGTGCCAGATAAGACACAGTAGACTTCAAACAAGGCTGGACTTGGGTCTTCTTTGAAGGTGTAGTGATTCCAAACTGATGATGCATTTCACTCCACCCTTGGGCTCAGCTAGATCATCTCTTCTTTCTATTGTCATTATCCCTACAGCTACAACTTTGTTTTGTTTCTCTATTCATTATTGTAATATACTATCTTTTTTTCCCGGTCACATGGAGAGCAATGTAAACAACATGTAAATCATTGACAAGATGACCTGTCTCTGATATTTTTTTCTGCCCATTCCATGAGATTTGGGATGCTTCCCATGCTTTAGTACCTTTTGATTAAATAATGTAATTAATGGGAACTATGAAACATTCCTTCTCTGTGGCTGTATCTGCCATGTAGAATAGTATATCTTCCAAGATTCAAATGCTGACCAACTCGTATGTTCTTTTATAAGGAATTAAAGCTTTCTTTCGCAGGTAGGATGTGTTTCATGTGTTTTTATTGTTTCAGTTCACTGTATGTTGAGTAGGTAGCCATGAAAATTGAGTGAATGAATGAATGAATGAATGAATGAATGAATCAATCAATCAATCAATCAATCAATCAATCAATCAATCAATCAATGTGCATGGATTTTTAAGTGCCCAATTCTAGATGACTCTTAACACTGTACAGGAGAAAAAACATTTCAAGACAATGCAAAGGAAGAGATGATAAGCATAACCATGTAAATAGAACTAGAACATGCCAAATAAAATCTTACATGGGCTCACTCACCACTGTGTCCGGGTAAATACCTAGGATTTGAACGCCTCATGGAATATTATTGTTGTGGGAGCCAAATGAATCTCTGCAAAGATGTTGTATGGTTTAAAACACTAAAGAACCCGTGGAAGGGGCATCCTCAATGGATAAAAATGTCCGTTTCCCTCTTTCCGTATGACTTTGCACCCGTAGTATAATGGACCAGCCTTTTAACGAGAGCTCCTTCAAACTTTTAGGGCATTGTCATCATAATTGGAAAAAGGAAGAGAAAAAGCAATGTGGGAGGAAAGCTGGAAAAAGAGATCAACTGAAGACCCTGAAAGAAAATCTCCAAGGTATTATATTGGAATTTAGCTCCAGACAAGAATGCCTTTGTGATCTCCAATTTTCAGGTTAATGCCTGTCATCCAGCCAGTATGGAGAGACAACCACCTTCTAGGGAGAGACAAGAAAATCTTTTACAGACACAAGGTAGGCACACAAAGTTCAGCAATAGTTAAGCTTCATTGATCCCAAGCAAATCAACAAAGATGATGCCCATTCTTCAGACATGCCATCAGGCCTGAGGAGAGGAGGGTGCAGTGTTTCAGAGCCCATGGAATTCAAAGGGGGCCCATGAAGGGGAATTTTTTAAAAAATTTTTTACAAAATCAAAATTTTAAAACGAAAAGCAATATTGGATATATACTTCATACTCTATGCTTTGTATGTATAGCAAAATGAGGAAGGGCGAGGGAGGAGGCGGCAGCAACCTTCGTGCAGCGGAAGTGCCACTTGAGGGTCAGTTCAGGATTCTTGTGAGCTACCAGAGCTGCCGCCCCTCCCAGCAGAAGGACTAGTGAGGCTCTGCAGCTAGAGTGGCAAAGCGGCAATCTAAGAAGTCCCGGGCCTGGAGTGGCTTCCCTCCCATGGTTCAGGCGCCTTTCTGTCCCCATAGAGTTCAGATCGCCAGAGCACCATCGTGGAAACCAGGTGCTCAGAGCCCGCCTCTCAGTGACCGGACCTAGCTGCCCCTCTTGGGGTCTGAGGTGGTGCGCACGCACCAGACAGGCAAGCCCTTGATTGGTCCTGCAGTGGACGCGGGTTGGCACCGCTTCCGCAAAAGCAGCCAGAAATCCCACCGGTGAAACTCATCCGTGCAAGAGGGCAGGTCCCAAAGAGCCTGGCAGAGCCTTTGGAGCCCCCCGGAAGGACAAGCAAATGAGCATGACTTTTTATTATCTTTTATCTGTCCTCTTTTTAATATATTTGCAAGTATGTTTGAATGTAATTAATAAATGTACAATTATGACATTATTGATTTATGTGTCCATGTGTAGATGAGGGGCCCATATTAGTCTTGTTCCAGCACTTAATAATCCTCTCGGTAGCCCTGCAAGCCCTCCACTGCAAAATTGACTGCAAAGAAGAGAGCATTCCAACAAGCCAGGATTTTGTGCCAAGATTTACAACATAGTCCTTAGGCTACACAGTCCCACACCTGTTTGCACATTCTTTGGTGTTGATGCAAAATGCAGTATGTATCAAGTTGTAATACTAACCTCTTTGTTCTTTCATGGAAAGCTTTCTAATATTAGTGTGTGTAGTACTACATACCTCGTCATATGAGTTTCCCCCATGCATGGGTTATGCACAATTGCTACGCTGCTACCTTCAGGGAGGAGTGACTTTGGTTTATTTTAGCACAAGAGAGCAGAGGAGAGGCAATGAGAGAAAAGAGCTGAAAAGGGAGAGTTGGCCCAGAGAGGATCATCCAGCAAGACTTTAACGATAAAAGCAATGGCAGTGTGGGTTGACCAGGGGGCAATAGTGGTGTTGATAGCAGCAGCAGTCTTTGAATGGCAGAGCACTTTAGAAGGTACCATCTGAATTCATGCTAAAAGAAGCCAAGAGCACCTGTCGCAAGATACCATCTGGCAGTAGCATAGGGAGGTCCAGGATGCTGTTAGAGGCACACAGAGGGACAGAATATGGTCTGCATAACTAGTACTATTAAGGAGAAATTATTTTAAAGAACATGCTACATATTCTTTAAAATAATTCATCTTTAATAGCATCAGTTGTGCTCTCTTGAAGTTAAAGGATTCCCACTTTATAGCTTGATTGCTTATGCAGAAGCAAAAGACTGTTTGTTCTGAATAAAGGAGGGGTGGAGACAAAGGAAAGCATCGCTCTTGGTCAGAGGTGGGCTGCACTTGCTTTGGCAAGTGGTTCACTGGTTGTGCGAGCACGTGTGCGCATGCTTCGCTTGCATGCACCGCTTTGGGGCTGAAACTAAGCTACAGGGAGGCAGCAAGTGGATTAAAGCAGCTCCGGTGAGTACAGCAGGGGCGGCGGAGCTCACCTGGGCAGCATGGGTGGAGGAAAAGTTAATTATTTAGGGATAGCTTAGCACAAGGGCTAAGATCACAGCTAGAGTTTCTCCCGAACCTCTGCAACCATGCAGCAGCCCACCCCTGCTCTTTGTGCCAGTTCTCAAACCCACTCTATGACATTAGAGAATTGGCACCAAAAGGCTCACTTCCCCTCTTTTTATCCATGTACGGTGGCAGAAGAAGCAGGGGGAAGAACGAGAAAGATATCTTCTCCCACTTGTCTTGCCAGCATGGATGGAGGAGAACAGGGGTCCAGGTACCCATTAGGCGCCCTTAAGCAGTCCATCACTGACAGCACATCTCCTGGCTTCATTGAAGATTGAAAGGCACTGACAGTATTTCAGCATGAGAGTAGAATTTTCTATTAGCTGACTGTCTAGCCAGCTTGTACAATGAATGGGGAAAAATAATTTCAGAATTCAGGGTGGAAGAATAGCAATAGCAATAGCACTTGGACTTATATACTGCTTTATAGTGCTTTACAGCCCTCTCTAAGCAGCTTACAGAGTCAGCGTATTGCCCCCAACAATCTGGGTCCTCATTTTACCCACCTGGAAAGGATGGAAGGCTGAGTCAACCTTGAGCCTGGTGGGATTTGAACTGCCAAATTGCAGGCAGCCGATAGTCAGCAGA
>JANHFL010001636.1:146318-174050 GCA_032468155.1 Oxyrhabdium leporinum | reverse complement strand
GTGGGTGGGTGGGGTTAATAATTTCCTTGATTTCCATGACAAACTCATTATAGATTTGCCCAGCTGAAATAGTGCAATTATATAGTACTTTGGCTTCAAATACTCTCCCCACAAAGAAATAACATTATTAGAATTTCTAAATCTCTACAACAAAGTTGCCCAAACTTGCTTTGTTTATGATGCCCTTAATGTCTCAATATTTTTTTAGATGCTCTGTGGATTCCAAACTTTCAATTGCAACCCAAAACAGTAAGTTTGTGTTCTATATTTTTGTTCATCCCTCCTTCTCACTTCTTCCCATTCTGCTACAGCAATTTGTTAGGAGCCATGGTAGTGCGGTAGTTAGAATGCAGTATTGCAGGCTAACTTTGCCCAAAACCAGGAATTTGACCCTAACCGGCTCAAGGTTGACTCAACCTCCCATCCTTCTGGGGTCGGTAAAATGAAGACCCAGATTATTGGGGACAATATGTTGACATTTGTAAACCACTCAAAGAGTGCTGTAAAGCACTATGGAACAATATATAAGTCTAACTGCTATTGCTATGTTATAACCTATGATAAAGAGGGACGGGAGTATGAACAAAAATACAAAGACAAACAAAAATACAAGCTTACTCTTCAGGCTATAATTAACATGTCAGTTGCTTGACCAACTGAGGGGGGAACAACCAATGGTGGGCTGCAACTGGCTTAACAACCGGTTCTGTGAGCGTACTCTTTGCGCACATGTGCAGCATTCAAAAATCACCAATTTTAGCCTCCAAAGCTTACCTTTTAGAGCACCACCAGTGAATGAAACAGCTGAGGAGCGGCAAGCCATTTGTGTGGCAATTTGTGCCACACAAATCAGCTGAGCTGAAAAACAGGGAAATATAGGACAGGATAGGGCGGGTGTGGGTGGGCTGGGCCAGCTGATCACTAGAATTACTGGTTCTCTAGAATCGGTCTGAACCGGCAGGAGCCCACCAGTGGGAACAACACTATGAAATAAAAGAGTTAATATAGTAAGTCTCTTTCCTTCCAAATCCAAAACAAACACCCTATATGCATGCTGAATAGTGATACAAAGAAGATTACCAGCTGCTATAAACTCATCATTTGGCTCCATTTAGCTCCGTCCATGATACAGGACCTCTGGGTGGGACAGGCAACTATCACACACAGAAATTGAACCTGTGCTTAATAGCAAGTATTTTGCTTTGAAGCCTTAGTCTCTTCTGATCATTTTGCTTCATAAATTAATGTGTTAATTGTATACACACAGTATCATCTATTAAGGAGGTGTTCACCTGACAACCTCCAGCTGTGCATTTGCAGGGCACAGGGTAAAACTTGTTAGGATGAGCAGATTGATGGTGTATTTAATATGTGCTTAGAACTAAAATTACAAAAATTTTAACATTAGCAGCTGAGACATGTTTAGATAATAGCCTACTCAGTAGAGGAAACTTGATACAGGATCAAATTGTCTGATGCATGATTATTCTTTAAACCCTATATCTTTATCATGATATTCTAACCTAAGTATTATTCTTTTTTTTTTTAAATGACTAAACATTTTCATAGAAACTTTGTTTTTGAATCTGCTTATAATAAACTTCTTCTAGTTTGCAATATTTGTTAATAAGTTCCATCTGTTCTTTATCCCACTGAATCTTAAGCACCAAAACTGATTAGGAACCATTTATTCACATTGGATTCAGGATGACTACTCAAATGCCTACCTCAGATTCTGTTTTCAAAAACTGTCCAGAAAAAAAGCTTGCCGCAGTATAGATGTAGGGAAAAGAAATGTGCAAATATACTGCACATGGTAATGGGTTACTGATACTTTTTTTCCTGAACTAATGGTCATAATCCATGTCACAGCAAGTATAGTCAGTATATAGAGATCCATAAAATTTGCAACAATAAGCAAAAATAAAGCAATAACTTCTATCCACTTCTATTTTTTCCTAAATTATTAAAGGATGAATTTGGAAGAAACTTAAAATTTTCTGGAATTTTCTGGCCAAAGCATCTTCTTTTTTATTTCAGCAAACGAAGTCCCTGATATTCATCTTGGAGTGAAAAACTGTATAACTGGCAAAACTTTTGTCAATTGCTTAAGAAACAGCTCTCAATTATCAAGGCATGGAAGTATTTCAACTGCTCCCAAGTTCATCTCCTCTTGAAAAGTATGGTAGTTAGTAAGGGGAAATATTTGCCCTTCACACTGTCAAGGAGAGACAAGAATCTGCCTTGCAAAATCAAAAGGAATTATTTCTTATTCACAATGATATGTTGATTTTTCCTTTTCACAATCTGACAGAAGGAAAAAAATGGGACAGAGAAAAAGAAGGGAATCAGTGGAAGTAAGAAAGAGAAATGAACTGTGGAGACACAGATCTTATACAGTGTAAATCAAAATGTGTAAGGAGAAATAATTTGCAGATAAATAATTGGAGGAACTTGACCCCAGAATTGCCCATGAATCTCTATAATGCAAATAAAAAATCAGACCAACACACATTTGGGGACATTTTTTATTCTTCTAGTCAGATAATTTTGCAACAGACTGGTCTCCTAAGCTATTTAAAGTATTGATTTTAATATGAACTTTAATACACTGACTAATTTGCTATTTAAAACTATACAATAGGTCAGAAGTATTCTTGTTCCCAGTCCACATAATTTTTCCCCTTTAAATTGTGTGTGTGTGTATATGTTTATGTGTGTGTGTGTGTGTGTATACATATATATATATATGTATGTGTGTGTATAGCCTGAAGATGGCGGGTGCGATCCCGCCGAAACGTTGCGAAAGAAACCGCCAATTCTACGCGGGAGTAAACCCGAAAAGAACCGAAGATACATATATGTGTGTGTGTGTGTGTGTGTGTGTGTGTGTGTGTTAATGAAAGATACCAGAAGGTAAGTAAGCCTGCATTCAGCTCTTACCAAGAAAAGCTCGACATCATGGACATTTATTCAAAAAGTTACCAAGAACTAGGCCTGATTTAATGTACCTAACTAATAAAGCATTAGCATTTAGTTAGAAAAAGGCATATATTTTATAAAACAGTACTTATTTTTGATAATGGGATATATAATTTGCTGTCCAACATAAAGATGAAAAGGTTTCAGGTATCCAACTGAAACACCCTGCATTTTATTTGAACTTTAAGATCAGGAGACAAGTAAAAGATAGGAGAGAAGACATCATGCACTTAGAAAGAATGGATGTCTTTTTGTTTTTATTACCAGAAATGAGGTCACACTTCTCTTATAGAAATTGTTACTCCTGTTTTTCTTCATTCAGAGTGAATGGGAGTATTTCTATTGCTTCTATTATTTAACTGCACCAGCCAAAAACCTTTGCCGATCTATAAATCACTAGGGTTTTGACTGTGTAGGTTTCTAACCATACTGTCTGTTATCTCTTTTCCATTTCTTTGCCCATGCCATATACACCTGATTTAATCCAGCAACTTCCTTATGGAATACAGGTATATGGGTCTTCACTGAAACTTAATAGTAGTTTCAGTAGCTAAATAAATAAGCCACCTATGTTTTATATGGCAAATGGATACTGTATTTATATGTCTGGATGTAAGAATTCTAAGCCCTTTCTGGTTATTTCTCATTTATGTTCTGAAGCAACTACAACTACAAAACTATTTCTAAACTGAAATCATAGGCATCCATTTTGTAGTGTTGTCTTCCAGAAACAAGGGACATCCATTCTATTCAATTATACCCAACAGGAACATTAGGAACATCTAGTATTTCGCAGAACAGTACTGGAATGAAAGACAACTCTGCTCAATTTGTCTGCAAATCTGGTATTGTGCCTGACTCCGAACACATTCTCACAGTGAGCTGTCCATGGTCCTATTCATTTGTGCTTGGATCTGTTTGGAATGGGGGGAAAAAGTCTGGCAAATTTTATACAACTATTTAAAACCCATTTTTCTTGTGTGCGTGCCAAGATACGTGGCTTTCAATTTTTCATGCATTTATTTTTAAAAAACTCAAATGCTTACATTGTAATTTTCCGTTCATGAAACCCTCAGTATACATCTCCACTTCTTCCTCCTCCTCTTCTTCCTGCTCAGTTTATGTCATTGGTAGAGACTCTTTTTTTTCCCAATCCATTCAGAACTTTTTTCATGGCTTAACTGAATAACACAGGTGGAAGGATGTTGGAGGCCTTCTAATCCAACCACTTGCTCAAGCAGGAAACCCTACAACATTTCCGACAAATGGTTGTCCAATCTCCTCTTAAAAACCTTTAGTGATGGTGCACCCACAATTTCTGAAGGCAACTTATTCCACTGATTAATTGTTCTCCATTTCACATACGATAACAAAAGTCCAGAAAGTATTGAGCTGCAGAACATTAACTCTAAATATTCTATGGTATTACACTTTGCTTTTCCTCAACATATGAAAATAGGTACATAATGCATGAAAACCCATATTCCTTTTCTTAAATAGCACCTTCCTCTCCATGCTTTCAAGTTCTACATTAAAACAAAGAGGTCTAGAACTTTATTTCATCAGTTCTATTGCTATCAGCAGATGGTGCTATTTCCTTTGGAAAGTTCAGGACTTTGATTAAAAAATGGATTTGCCTTCTTTCTCTTAGCCAAAATTTCTGAAAAAAAATCTTAAAAAATAAAAACTAAGATATTTATCTTTATTGTAGCTTTGGTGAGGAGGGGGAAACACTATCATTTGCTATCAAGTCTGATAGCCTATATATTACCTCTAGTCTTGGTTTCAGTGTGCCTCTGAAGACCAGTTGCTCAGGAACAAGAAAAGGTGGCCTCAAAATACATTACAAAATACATACAAATACATAAAGCACATTTCTCCACCTGAAACTTAATATTAGGGGATGCCTCAACCCTGAGCATTAAAAAAGCATCATGGCATTTGATTTCATGTCTTCTAGTGTAATTTTAAATTCAAGCCCCATTCTTGACCTAGCTGGGTATTTATTAGTTTAAGGAATATAAAGGCATTCACTTCATATAAAGCTTGGAATACCAAATAAACACTACCCAGTTTTGGTGTTCTACTTTTGTTTGTTCAGTGGGTGGCAAGCACACCCTTCGGCCTGATGAAATATAGGAATGGTGTGATAATTTTAAATGCCCAGATGCTTTAATTCTTTCAGTACACATTCACTTAATGTAAAGAATTACAGTGCTTACTTGAGCATTTCAGAATAAAATATTTCATTTATTTTTAAATCAACATGATTCTACTGATTAATAGAAATCCACCTTCACTTCACCTCCCTGTTTCTCCATTTGAAGCTTTTTAAATGGCCCATTTTTCTTTGCAAAATTTATGCTGAAATATCTGAAATATACACAATTTGTAAACATTAAAAAAGTACATTGTTAGTACCTAATTATTTTTAATGCCACTTGTTCAGAAGACACACAATTGTATTTTGAAGAATGACTGTGAAATTAAACTTTCATCTATTTTTTTTAAAGAACTTTAATAAATATGCAAATAATATTTTAGTTAAGTAAGTCACCAGTGCTGGTACAATTCTTTATAATAATTATTTTCAGTTAATGAAGTCATTATAGCCAAAATGAAAACTACAATATAAGTAGAAGGAGATGCATGAAATATGTCAAAAAAAAAACCAGCACAATATCCACAAATTTTATATTCTACTCCCTGCATCTAAAAACAGAGGATATGCAGCCACAGGACGTGTCCTTACAACAATTTGGGAAAATTGACAGGAGCATCTTTTCAAATCTTGGCAGCCTCAGAATATGTTGGGCTTTAAGAATTAAAACTCCCAACTTTCGTGCCATTGATCTTTGTGGTTAGAAATTCAGGACCAGGACCAGGTTGTTCAGAGGGCACTAGCTTGGAAAAGAAGAGCCAAGACTGAAAGGTTATTTTGTGCTGATTATTTACTTTTGGACAGTGAAACAGCAGACAGTTAAAATTGGTCTCTTTTCACACAGTATAAAATCAAACAAAGCTTTAGATCTGAAAATATATGATTGCACCAGGATTATATTCCCATCCCCTTTTGACATTAGAAGATAATTTTAATGCTAGGTGGAAGCAATATCTCCTTGATAAATACCTTGATAAATTGTACTTTTATAGCTTTTCACAAGAAGCTGTCCTTCCTTTGGGATACAAACAAGCCAAGAAAATTGGCTTGTTCCTATCACATCCTGGATGTGCAAAGAAACAAGACAGCTCTTTACTGCCCAAAGAAGCCAATCTTATATATTCAGGCTGGCAAGCTAACTTAAACCACATTACATTATCCAACCTGAGAAGGGCCTGAACACTGGCTCAATTTAATGCCCTTCAGCTAGTTTGGAAGGCAGATAAGAAAAAAATATATATTCTATTTCCCTTAATTTGGTAAAATATCCAAAATCATTCAGATATTTTCTGCATATAAACTCTGATTTCTGAACAAAGGGATTATATTTCTATGTTCCTAAACTGTTTGTTAATTGTTTTGCTCTATACTGGTCTTTGACCAAAATCAACTTTTGACAGACACCTGGCATAACTTTGAATTCTAAACTATGTTTGTCAATTTTCATTCGAGATTATCATTTCTAAGGTATGGATTACAATATCAGCACTAGAAACCAGGATAGTTAGCAGAAAAAAAAAGAATATAGCAAGCTACTTTACAAATGGCTAGACTATTTATACAGGTAATCCTTGGTTAACAACGACTCACTCAGTGACTGTTCAAAGTTATAATGGTGCTGAATGAATGGTGTTTATGAGCAGTCTATCCTAGCATTCTGCAGTCACATAATTGTGATCTGGGAGGTTGGCAACCAGCTTGCACTTAGGATAGTTGCAGTGTGCCAGTCACATGATCACAGTTTGGGTCCCACCCTGTCAGCTTCCCATAAGCAAAGCCAATGAGAAAGATGGCAGGAAAGTTGGCAAAGCTGCTTGTACAATTGTTCCCCTCACATTCCCCAGTTGTATTGTACTTGTGCTGCAACTTGACAGTCACCTGCGCAGCCTCACATACCCTCCCAGCTACTCACACACCTGGTAGCAGCCAGCTCAAGCCCTAATATACTATTATGCCTCCCTTGTCACACATCCTGAGTCTCCTGCACTCAAAGCCGTACCTTCCTTAGCACTTCCACACTCTCTCCCAACCTCCTTGGGCCACACACACACACACACACACACACACACCATCATTTTCACACACCCTTGAACACCCTCCCTCCCAATGGTAGCCCCCCCAAACCCCAACCATGAATGCACATCCCTTGCTACTCACAGACTCCCTCATTTCCTCTCCTACCCATTATCTGGAATGCTGAGAATTAAATCTGATTTTAAATTACTCTTATTAAAAATAAAAGTGAAAATGGAGATTGTCCTCTTAGCACTTTTAATTTCTATATTTTTTTCAAAAAATAAATAAACAAGAAAGCATCAGAAGAGCCTATAGTTACTTTCCTTCCATCTGCACATAACTTAGCTGGGCACAGAATTGCTGCCTGGCAGTTCTATTGGTGCATCTAATTAGAAATGGCTGTAATATTTTTTTTTTAATGCTATTAAGAAGGAATACAAATGGAGACGTCATTCTAATTCCCAAGTCTGAAAGCTAAGGCTGGCAGAATTAAAGGATCAATTTATTGTATTGTATCTCCTACTCAAGTGCTTTTCTTCAATGCACTATTCATAACAGAGCCAAGCATAATTTCATCTTGGAATTTACATGACAACTAACAGAAACAGATTATTACAAGAAATAGAGAGAAATGGAACATACTGCAATATTATACTGTCACAGGATGATCTTGCTGACATATCATGGCTTAAGCTAATGTTTTGTTTCCATCCTCCTTCACCATTTCATACTCTGCTTCATTAGGATGCATTATTTCACCATTTTTTTTTGTTTTCAATTGTCCTATGCTATCCTTTGAACTATGCTATCCACAGCAGAACCCATGGACTTTTACAAGTTCCACTGGTTGCTCTTCGCATTAACAACCTTGTCTGATTTCCAAATATTGCTGAACAAGGTACCACAACTTAAGTTTTTAAATGTTCTCAACTCAATTTCAAGGAAAATTAATATAATTAATATAATTTTCCTCTAAGTTATGGCTTAGTTATACTCATGCCTTGATCACCTCCCATCTGGATTACTGCAACGCATGCTACATGGGGCTGCCCTTGAAGACTACCTGCAAACTTCAACTGGTCCATAACGCAGAAGCACGCACAATAATGAGGGGTGGGGGGTAAGGTTTGCCCATGCAACATCTGTGTTGCACGTGCTCTACTGGCTTCTAGTTTCTTTCCAGGTAAAATTCAAGATGCTGGTCATCATTTTTAAAGTCTTATATAGCATAGGGCCAGACTAACTGCAGGACTACCTTTCCTTAAAGAGATCTGCCTTCCTACCAAGTCAGGGGTGGGCCTGCTGTCAAATATTGCAATGTAATGGGAGCTAAGAAGAGTGTTTTTTCCCCACAACAATCCCTGCCCTATGGAACATTTTGCTCCCTGAAGTTTGGCAGGCCTCCATCCTTTTAACTTTCCATTAGGTCTTAAAGACTTGGATTTTTTAGTTAGATGATGGTACATTAACAAGAATTGACACCGGGTTTCTGTTGTTTTAGTGTTTCACATTTTAACTGATTGTGTTTTATAGTTTTAAAAATTATTTTATGTTTTTAAATCTTTGATTTAAAATTGATTTTAATTAAATTTTTAAAATGTTCAAAATGAATAAATACATCACCCATGTTTTGAATACTCGAAACTGTGATCAGGAAAGGTAGTTGAAAATACAGTAACATGTCTATGAAATGGCTTATATAAATGTTAAAATGTTGCGTACATTTGTTTTTACTTCGGGGGCATTCCATTAATTCTGGTAGCAGTGACATCTGCCTTACTCAATCTCATTACAATTTTTGATGTACAAAATCCCACAGATAATAGCTCATGTTAACATTAAAAAAGAAAACAAAAGGTACAATATTCATGAATATTCCATAGTATTTTTCCTAAAATAAACTATAAAGTGAATTTGTAGATTCGTCCTGCTGTGAAATATCTGAAGAATTTAAATGATATTAAAATAACATTTCTCATATGGGGTCCAAATATACATTAGAGTAGATTGAACTCTGGTCTGATCAAGCGGAGTAGATAAATATAGTGTTTGCTAATCTATCCAAACTCAACATGGAACTTTTTGTTGCAGTATACTTTAATACCACAGGCTTATATTTCCCAACATTTGCTACCTATACCTAATTCTTACTTATCAAATCAATATGTAAAGTACTTCTTATTGTAGTTCTCCAAATTCTGTGATGCAAATCTCTGAATAATATAGTTGTTTAGATAGGATGTACTAGTAGCAATTCCACACAGAAATGCAAATGGAAGTTATTCCAAAATGTTCAGACAATTTTATGGGAGAAATTTGCATGCAAATTATGCACAAAATAGGCAAATGAGCATACAACCTACTTGGAAAAATACATGTACTTTAAAAGACGGAATAACTGAAAACAGGAAGATCAGAACAGAAGAAACTTAAACTGACAAACTCATCTGTGGAAGATCTAAATGGTTTGGCTTTTTTTAATCTAAAAAACAAAACAGGAAGAATGAAATCCTGAGTTACAATTCTTAGTGGAAACTGTTTTTTGTTTGTTTGCAGCTTAAAAGTTACATTACATTTTTAAAAATGATTCTGCAGAAGAAACATTTTATTGCGCATTTTTATACCTGTCACCCTCATTATTATAAGACAAAAGGAAGAAAAGTGACTTGAGTTCCCGGCTGCCTGTACAGTCATTAACTTCATACCACAGAAGCTTTCTTCAATGAATGAGATATGTCAGATTGAATATATTGCAGCAAGTGTAAGAGCTTGGGGGGGGGAGGGGAAGCAGGAAATTTAGTGTCAGGAATGGAAACTGGAAGAATCACTCACATGGGGAAAAGGCTGATCCATTTCCAGTCATCATTTAAAGCTATTACTCAGAAGAATATGCCAAAACATGAAAAGAAATTGGCAATGATGCATTTAAATTGGTTAGCTTGGTACAGTATGCTAACTGAAGACAGCATGCAACATATATGTGGTTTGATTTAATCATCCTCCCCCCCACTTAACAGGGATCCAATGCATTTTCACTCAGAGACAGTTTTATTTCCTGACAGACAGAGCCAAGCATCTCTACTGTCATTGTGAAAAGCAGTACAAGCTTTGCTCCTTTCTTATGTGCACGAGACACACATTCACACACATTGTGACTCAATAATGGCATTTTCATCGGTCAAACTCCCCTTGCCCTCTGTACAAACTGGAATGAAGGAATCTGGAACCCAGATATTTATATGCCTCACTATGCCAAAGTTGAAGGAAACTCTAAGAGCTTGGGGTTGCAAAAAAGACTGTTGAATAAGATTAGGACATTTCTTCTTTATTCCACACCATATATGATAATCAGTCAGATGATGAGCATGAGTAAAATATAATTACAGAGCATGAAAGAGAGAGGGGGGAAAAGCAGGTAATATTAACAGCTAGGATATCATAGTCCATATCGTAATCCATATCTGAGATAATTATTTGCTTTTCCACTCTCACCAGGTTCAAGGCGCTTAATATATAAAAGCAGTTCATTCACACAAAAAAAGAATTAAAAGCAAACCAAGATGTTAAAGTATTTTTAAAATATTAGATTATTCACTTAAATCAATATTTATAATGTGTGTTATCTTTGCGTTCTTCTGAAAACTGGGATGAAATCCAATATGTTTTGTTGTTACAAAAAAGAAGAAACAACCAACAGAAACATTCCTTGTTTTCTTATAATCCTTCCTCTTTGTCCTCAATTTTATAGCAGCTATGATTGCCCTTATACCACTCTTTTTAATTTATATATCTATCTCTAATTTTGTTTCTGATTTTAGGATCTATATAAGTTTTCCTCCCATTTCCTTCATTTTTTTTCTCCGATGCTAGGAAAGGAGAAAAATGATAATTACAAATAATATTGCAATGTTAAAAAGAAAATAGTTTTACCCAGAGAGTTTGGACAGCATCCAGTTTGTGATATTTCTTATTACTTTGAAGTCTGTAATAAATTTATATTAGTGATTCATCAACCTGAACCAAGAAATGTTATTCACTTTTATGAATGTATGTTCAGAAATGTTCTTTAAACCCAATTTAAGATAGATACTGAATATATAAGTAGATAGGAACAAATAAAAACAGCTATCAGAGATGGGGAAAATTCCAAAAGAAGATAGAGATCTTCAATTTGTTACGCTATCCTGTGTGCTTACATTCACTGTTGTTCTAAGTGTGTAAAGAATGGAAGTTGTCACTCCTTTCCTTTGGAGAATTCTTATTCAAGCAAACAGGCTAAGGATTTGGAAAGAAAAATCCTCAGAGCTAGTGATATCATAGTAGTGATGGCTCCTTGTACAAAGAGAAAGCAATGGATAATGAGTGCCCTGCTCCACACTTATGAAGAACAGCCTTTGATGAAATTTGTCCCAGCTACCTTGTCATGTTTATAATCCTCTCTAAATTGTCTGGCATAATTGTCCTGTTGTTTTTCTGTCTACTCAGGTTCTCATCATCATCCCTTTGGCAAGTTTGTCTAATGCATTTTCTGGTATGTTGAGATTGCTCAGAAAGATTTATCATAGTATCTAGTTTGCATAAGTCTAGGTGAGTGGAAACAGGGTAGACCTGCTCTCACTCCAAAACATCTGAATTATATTACAGTCTAGATTCCTTGGGACTTGATGAAAATGAAAGTTTCAGGGCTTAAACCTTGAGCCACTGTCTTCTATCACAAGGAATTCAGGAGATGGACAAAGTGGTACTTCCTCTTTCATCTGATAATTCCTTTTCCAACTGAAAGGCTGCAGGTTACACAGTCTATTATATCCCCTGCTTTTCAGATTACTGACAGTAACCTCTCCTTGCCCATTTCAGCGAGGTTTGACAGTCAATACTGTTCATGTGACATTGGCTAGGGAAGATTGACCTACATCTGTCAATCAAGTCCAGTATACTGTACTAATACTATGCCACAATGGCAATGCAGCATGACAAGGTCATCATCACAATTTTGGTACACAACCAAGGGAAGACAGAAAAATCAATATCTGTTTTCAGTAAGTTTCAGCACAGCTCAAACTATTTTGTGTTGGACCAAGTACCCTCAGCTTTACTGTTAAGTTACAAAATAAACGGCACATTTTTCTCACAGTGAAATTAAAAAAAGAGTATATATGAAAATAAAGTCACTGAAATAAAGAATTGAGCTCAAAGTTTTCAAGAAATGACTTTCCAAACAAAGATTTTTCATCCACACTATTGACAAGTGTATTTCAGCATGTACTTAAAAAAAAATGGGAGTCAGACCAAAGTAGCTTTCCAAAGACAATAATTTAATTTTAAAAGCTTCAGATGGGAAGGGATGATTTGGAAAGGGAAAAAAAATAATGGTTCAGAATACATAGCAAAGTATATTTATTTCTCCAGAAATGGTTCACTACACAATTCAAGCTTCAAAAGTATTTTTAAAAGGCAGGTATGATGGTGAATGAAGTCTAATAAAGTTACAGCAAGAATGGGGTAAAGATTAATGACAGGAGGAAGACACTGTAATAGGACACTTGACAGAGCCTCAGATATTATGAATCAGTAATACTCCTCTTGATTGCAGTGGAAGTACAGCATAAAACATAAAGTCCATCATCACATCCAGTTTATGAATTACAGTATACAGTATACAAAACTTGAACAACTCATGAACCAATAAACTTATCTCAATAAACAATAAATTTATCTCGTCTATAACTATCACAAATTTCATATACCTTCCACTTTTGGTGCCAGTTTGTATCTTCATGAATAGCTGGATTGTTGAGCACTTAGCAGTCTACAATTCATGGATTAGGGGCGTTGTTTAGTCAATAATGTAATATTTTATAAAGATAAATTAGAGGCCAATAACTGGTCAACTGCTTCACCATTGGCATTTCTCCAGTTATAAATCATATCTTTCATATTCTCTAGAACACTGTTCTAAACTCTAAACTCATGGACAATATGGATAAATTGACTATATTCTATTGTAGAGAGGATTTTGACAGATGTGAACTACCACTTAGGGAAATTAGACTTGACAAGATGTAGTCGTCTTACAAACTTTGTCAACCTACCATTTTGACTGTGCTATGTAGAACTTTTTCACTCTCAAACCATTAGGTCCACATCTGATCTACCCTGACCATCTTTGATTTAATAAACTTCACATTGAACATGACACAAGAGCAACTAAATGGGAAAGTGTTGTTGTTGAACTGGAGGACTGAATCACAACATCATCTACAGTATTGCCAGTCACATTAGTTGATCTCCACCCTAACCTAACCTTAAACACTTCATCCCCATTTTCTCTAAGTCAATGTACAAATAAATAGGCTGCTTTCCAAAATGTCCATCTAATTCTTAATCCTTAGCCATAAAAATCAGTTATGTGACCTTGGCCGTCACTGTCTCTCTCAGTGCAACCCACCTCAGAGAATTGTTGGTGTGAGGACAATAGGAGGAGGAAAGTGTACTGGGTATGTTAACTGTTTTCAGTTAGGGGTACTTGGGGCTCTCTGAGCTTGGTTGTTTTCTTGCAGATATTATTCCAAAGGAGATAACATCATCAGTGCTAGATGATTCTACTAGCACTGATGAAGTTACCTAGTCTGGATAAGGAAATGTCTGCAAGAAAAAAAACCAACAACCTCAGAGAGCACCAAGGACACTTCATTTCGACCCTGAGCTATAGATATTCTCCTTTATTGGTGCCCTGGTTTTTTTGTAAAAATAATAATAAAGGTAAGGCTGAAGTAAATAAATAAATGAAATAAAATTCCTTAGTACAAAACACGTAAAAGGGAATTCAGAGTGGGCCTAAATACAGTTTCTGCAGAAACTATAAGTTAGGGAATAAACTGTTACTTAAGTAATTTGAAGTTTATTACACTTTAAAGCATGAATTCTTAAGCCATTTCCTCAAATTTCATTATTACAGATTTTCCCCTAATAAGACACCATTTTAACATGCATTTTCCTTATACTAGCATCATGTGACCCTGATTATTAGAGGTTCCTTGCAATAAAGAAATCAACTTCTTTCCAGATTTATTATTACAATATTTTTCCAGCACCAGATGGCCAAGATTTACCATCTTATCATCATAAACATATTTTTTCAACTTGACTGGGTAAGTTTTTTTAAAAAAAAACACCAAAAACACGTAGAAGAGGATGTTCCTTCTGCTGCTTAAGCAGCAGCAGCTGGATGAGCAGCAAGATCATTTATTATTTGAGCAGTAAGGTGTTTTGTCTCACTGGATTATGTTCAGTGATTATTATTGGTTGAGGACTAAGAACTTGTGAACAGAGGATTTTTTGATCACTACATGTGAGAGTTATGACAGAGCATCTGCTGACAACTGTCTGGTTGGCTTGTAGCCATAAGGGACTGCAGTGTAGAAATCACAAGGGAAAAAAGGATGATTCTGAAGTCACTGAACCAAAGCAGGAATAAGAAAGTTGGTTAATTCAAGCTACACTTCCTTCAGTATCTTTCATAGAATTATATATTGGAAATCACATTTACCAGATATCTTTTAGTTATTTCTTTTGAAGAGAAGGCTCAATGCTGAGCAATAGGCACCTTCAAAAGCACTAGAATTATATGAAGCTAATATCTCCAATATGACAATCCAGCAGTCATTTTGCAAGAGTTCAAGTATGTTTTTCAGGTTTCATTAATATTATAAAAAACAAATTTCAAAAGAGGAAATAAAAACCGATCATATCTAGATGTACATGAATTTCCTTTTTTAGGTTTGTCTTTTCTGCTGAAATGTATAGCCCATTTACAAGAACATCAGCAATATACTTATATTTCAAATTTCAATATAGTCACAATCAAAACAGCTTTCTTAGCCTAACAAGCATCACCCTCTTCTGAGCCTGAAAATTTGAACTTAGTTATTAGTCAGTTTATTTACTTCTTGAACAATGTAATTATTACTCACTACTTCTTTTCTAATAACAACTTAATTCCAGTAACTGCATGGAGGAAATATATATTATGGCAAACCAGGGGGAGTTGGTAGTAGAGGAATCCAACAGAGATATACAATTGTTTTCATTTGGAAACCAGCCACCCTCTCCTCTGTCTCAGGAAGAACAAAACCGTCTAACTAAAGAAGTAAAAGAATTGAAACAAAGAATAGCTGAATATCTAGAACAACACAAGAACATCAGAATAAGGCTGCCTGCATTGAAGCTTGTTCTAAAGAAACAGCTAGCACAAGTGTTAAAAGATGCAGATACTGCAATATCAAGTTTAAGCACCAAATCACTGCAAGAAACAAACTGAATAATGTGCACCATAGTTGCAGCTGTAACTGAATACCTGGGATGCAAAATCAACAGAGAAGAAAAAAAACAACAACCCCCAAACCAAACAGTGCATCACAAAAATGGAAGATTAGACAGGAAAATAAGATCAACAAGTTGAGATCAGATAGAACAGATGAAAAAAAGAAGCTGAAGAACAAGAAGACCAATGAATAACTAATCAAGAATACCACTTAACAAAATACAAAATACATAGACCTACAAATAGAAATAGAACGACTGTGGCAAAGGCAAGCAAGGGTAGTACCAATAGTAATAGGCACCTGGGGTGCAATCCCAAAGCACCTGGAGCACCACTTGAACACTATTGGCATTGACAAATTTGCCATCAGTTAATTGCAAAAGGCAGCTTTACTGGGAACAGCTTCCATCCTGCAACAATATCTGTAGCACCATCAGACATTCATATCTGCCTATCCCAGGTCCTTGGTAAGGACTCAATAGGCAGATAAAAATGTCAAACCAGTCTGAACATTTGGCTGACTGTGTGATGAACAACAACAACAATAATAATGCCTATATACTCAGATGTTAACTTAACAGCTCTTAGGTCTTTGGTTAGGACTTGAACTATTAAGGTTTTACCAGTCCCAGACTGTGAATCGAACTGAAGATGAAATCATCATCATCATCTTCTGACTTTGCAAAAAACCACCTTACTCAGAACTGTATATTTACTCAAACATTACCTTAACAGCTCTTAGATTCTTGGTTAGGACTTGAACTGTTGTTATTGTCATTGTTGTTATTGTTGTTGTTACTATTATACAATTTAGAAAGATCTGATCTTGACCTTAAACATGTTTGCCTTTTTCCAAGTCAGTGACTTCTCTTTATTTTTGTTCATTCATCAGTTCCCTAATGAGAAAATTAGGGAACCTTTCTTCATATTGTGTATTATCTCCTTCACCAATGTTTCTATATCTAGAATTAACATCATTAATCAAGTTTGGTTTGCTAATTCCCACTTACTCAGCTTCCTTGATTTTCTTCTATAATAGCTATTTCTCCTACTTACTCTTTCTTTTTTTCTTTTTTTTTTCTCTCCAAGGCTAATGATTTCTAGATGGATTCCTGCAATCCACCTGCATTTGGTTTTAGAAATCAGCCAGTCCTGTTGCACAGTCAGGACACTACATTCTTCTCATTTACTATATAAGTAACATGCTCTATTCCCAGGGAAGGAATACAGGAAAACAAAGCATTTTAAAACAAAATAGCCAGGAAATGTGGCAAATATCCATTATAATCTATTTAAATCTCAGCTTGGTCTCATTACCTCCAATGTCTTTATGACAGCTGAACGACTGGGTTATTATTGCTAGTCATAAAACAAGACTGCCTGGCTGAAGGCAGCATCCTTTGCCTACTCTTTGATGTGAGAAATATAAATAGATCCTTGTGAAAGAGGAGAAAAATAACCCAGCAGCTGGAAGGGGAAAACGATGCTTATAACCACTCAACCAGTAACCAGAAAAAGCAATTTTTATAAAATATAGTTAATGTTTATAAGTATTTGGGTGACTAAAAAGAGCCAAGGACTTTAAAAATCTGAGCAGATACTCAGACGTTAGTAATTCTCCACATGGGTTGGTTAAATTGCATTAAAATTAATGCCATCAGACCTACTTTCTTATATGTACAGGTAGTCTTTGACTTACAACAATGCATTTAACGACTGTTGAAAAAAGTCGTTAAATGAAAAAAAAAGACATGGCAGTTTTTCTCACTGAGGACCATTGCAGCATCCCCATGAAATATAACTTAATACATTCATATGCTAAACATAACCTTAAAATTTGATCAGTGGATCAGTTTATAAATGATATTTATAAATATTAAGGTTCAAGGGGGCAAAGGTCTCTTTAAACACTGTAGCTCAGGACCATCCAAACCAGTGCTAAACCAACAGCGGCAAAAAAAAGAAAAAAAGAAAAAAAAAGATTGTAAAATGAGACACAACTCAGTTAACAACTGCTTCACTTAGCAGTGGAAATTTTTGGCTCAATTATGGCCATCAGTCGAGAATTAACTTTTTGTTTAGAAACATAGTACAGCAATGCAGAATCAGCTGATGTTTATCTGTCTTCTGTGGAAGGTATCTCAAAGTAACTGGGCTTGGAACTTTTGTCTGAAAGAACTGCAAATTTGAACATATTTGCATGTGATTAAACCTACACAAGAGTAGGAGTGAAAAATATTTATGCATATATAGATGGAAAAAAGATTAATGTCATCATTTGTGAAAAATATTTCACAATGCACTGTAAGTTTCTGATGGATTATATGAGAGAAGAGTAGCTGTAGTAGTACTGATTTAGTTTTAATGCCTTCACTCTGCAGAATAACACTTTATGCTGAGTTGTTATATACTATCTCTCTCCTGGCTATATAGTCTATTAGACCTTATTTTAATAACATCGAAGGGGAAAATAATCTGCATAATGTATACACTACAAATAAGAAGCATGTGGAAATGTTCAGGAAGCAAAAGGAAATGAAGCTGTACAGTATCTAAATGAACATGGTACATAAAAAGAAATGCTTTCAGGATCCAATCTGGATCGGCCACCGGAACCAAAAGTTTAGTCTTCTGAGCTTTCGGCTTGTGCTGGAGCCCATCCTCAACCCATCCCTGAGGCTAGGCTCCAGCATGAATCTGAAAGATCAGAAGACTAAATCTCTGGTTCCGTTGACCAACCCAGATTGGATTCTGCAACATTATCCTGGGACACATATATTCACTTTCATTGGTGAGAAATGCTTTCATTCAAATTGCATTTGGTTCAGGCAAGATTAAGGAATGTTCATCAAATTCAAATTGAACAATACCCCCCTCATCTTGGAAAAATTACGATTTTTAGTAGATGTTTCTTTCCTTAGAACTCAAAACATCACCTATGGCATCTCAGGTAATGCTTTCATCCAACTGGATCAGATCCAGTTCTGCCTATATGCCCAATGTCTCTCTGACTGAACCCAGGGCTGTTGCTAGACTCTCGCTTCCTGATGGATTGTTTGACAGGGCCATCATAGATTGTAGATTAAATTATTAATTATAAATTAAGATACAGTAATAGGGATTCCTGCAGCATAATCATTCAAAGTTTAGCAAATGAACTTAAAATCTCTTACACTCTTTCTAGAAATATAGCAATGGACCCTAAAACTCTCTGTGGAAGCTACTGTACCTCCAAAGAGGATAAATCATCTTCTATGAAAATATAGATTAAAAAAAAAACTTGTTGTAAAACTATTGACTGAAAACAATGTGCTAAGTTTGTGTCATTTCCTCAAAATGCTGGCATTTATAATTACCATATTTTTTGGATTATAAGATGCACTTTTTCCACCTCCAAAAGTGGGTGGAAATGTCTCTGCGTCTTATACAGCAAATGTTGCTGAAGTCCCGCTCATCCGCTGGCCCCCACCCTTCAGCCTCTGCCTCCCAGCAATTTGCCTCCTTACATCAAACAGCAAACAGCCTATTTCAGCTTCAGCACAGCCTGATTAGCACAAGCAGCTGATTGTCAGTTGGATTGGCCTCCCGATGATCAGCTGTTTTAGGCTGCAGGGATTGCCATGCCTATTGCCGCCTCCACGCGCCCCATTTTTGGCCTCCACATCCCATTTTTTTGCCTCTGTGCACCCCATTTCAGTCTCTGCGTGCCCCGTTTTCCGCCTGTTCTGATTGCCGCCACCCGGAATGGGACAAAAATGGGGCATGCGGAGGCTGAAAACGGGGCGTGCAGAGGCGGCAATAGGTGATGGCGATCCATGCAGCCTGAAATAGCTGATCATTGGGAGGCCAATCCAACCAACAATCATCTGCTTGTGCTAATCAGGCTGTGCTGAAGCTGAAAAAGGCTTTTGCTGTTTGCTGCAAGGAGGCAAATTGCTGAGAGGCAGAGGCAGATTCCCCCCCCCTTGTTTTCCTCCCCAAAAGCTAGGTGTGTCTTATACTTTGGAGCGTCTTATATTCCAAAAAATATGGTACTTGCTAATCCCATTGATATAATAGTAGTTCTTGGCAGTACTGACATAATGTTAAAGTTTTTTTTAAGGCTGAGATAGAACTTCATAACTTTATGAAATCCCTTTAAATTTGGTTATGATACAGTGCCAAGCAGGAAGTATAAAAGACCAGAAGTAATTAACCTTGTACCCTGCTGATAAGTTATATTTCAATTCCCATCAGCCTCTGTCAGCATTACTAAATTAAAGGAAATACTGTATGTGGCATTCTATTCTAACAAATCTGGAGAAGGCACCAGTTTGCCTTCTCCTGGTCCAAGATTTCTAATAAAGGCACTCTTCTTTGTTGAATATTTCAATATAGTAATAGATAGTTGACAAAAGTATTTATTTCTGCTGCTAGCATACAACAAAGATGCAATTATTTTTGAAACATTAAACAATCTAAATGCTAAAGAGCAAAATCTTATATTGAGAAAATAAATGTGTCTGTGGCTCAGAAAATCTTGGTGATTGATTTAAAATGTTAAGGTAAGACTAGAATGCAATGAATTTGGCTTGTACTTGCCAAATTCCATTATTATTAGTAACAGCTGTGTTAGTTGTAGTAATATTCTTCAGAAGAGAAAGGGAAATCACAGTAGATTGATATGCCATTTTATCTAAGTATAAGCAGTAGTTCTAATCTTTAAATGATTTAGGTTCTCATCTTGTCCATCAAAAACAACATAAACCCAAATGACCCTTTGACAAATAGAAGCAATGCAGATGAAATTGCAATTACTTTTAACGAACAACAAGCTAAAATTATTATAAAACACCAAGGAAAATGGTACACTCCCACTCTCCTGTTCCAATTGCAGTCACTCCCCTCCCAGCTTTCATTAGTTTTTAAAACATGGCAATATATTTGATTACAGATCACCTGCTGTCAAGTCTAATTAGATGCTGCATTTGACGGTTCAGAAACTAATCCAGAAGTTGGGGAAGTGAAAAAATTAGATTCCATGCTGAGATATTTGTGTCTATGACTAAAAGGAGACTTGTGGTAAAGCCTCATGCTAGAAGGGCTGTAATGTGACTGTAAAGCTGTTTACTACAAACTGGGATAGTAACAGTAGCATGTGGATTGTGAATATTGGCACCTTTTAACACTTTTTTTAAATCTAACTTTTTATTTTTATTCAGGCCAAGCCATTATTCTATGACATCTTTGATGGTAAAATATTAATCAAAATAAAGTTGGTGTACATTTAAAATGCTATCATGAAATTAAAACTTATCCAAAGTTAGGACACTATTACAATGTAGTTACCTAAATGGTATTTGGTTCACATGGCAATGCCTCCCTATTTTTTATTTTGCTGTTTCTGGGTTTAGTACCAACTGTTGGTTTGTGCTAAATGTGCAAGCTCACATTTCTACAATCATATTACATATGCAGCTGGTTACAAAATTTAGGCAAAATGCTGGTAAAATTGTATGTTCAATATTTCCCTGAAACATAATTTGATATAATCTCAGTATGGTAGAAAATGGAACACAACATCTTTTCCTCTAAATTTGAAAGCATATGTACTAATTTGCACAGTAGTGTTAAGAAGAGAACACTAAATATGTTTAGGAGACAAGTTTAAACACTCTATTGCTGCAGCATTACTTTTTTTCTCCTTTAAATTTATTAATAAGATAATTGACTCACTGTGTATAAATAGTTCAATGAAGACAATTTCACAGGGGAAAAATTCTGATCTTTGTAATCTCTCAAATTACAGTTGCTGTTCTGGCTAACTTCAAAATAACAAACTTTTAGCAACCATCTGAATATCTGAAAATAAATATAATTCATTCTTACAAAGATGCAAATGCCACAAAAACTTTTCTAAACATTTTCAGCGAGCAATTTCAGTTATGAAGAACATTGCTAAGAAATAAAAGTCATATGGGACTTTTGAAGCTACTGGATAACCATGAAAAAACTGCTACAACTTCCTGAAAACTAGTCAAATCTGCAAAACAGAATGGCCAGTTCACTGTCAATGACTTGCTAAACAATTTAGCTGACAACAGAGAAGTTGTTCAAAGGGCTTTAGTCTGCATGGGAATTTTCAGAAATGAAATGTTCATCCGGCTTTATCAGAAAAGTCATCAATTGAAGTATGTGGAAAGAAAATGTTGATAAGCCTGAAACATTTTGGAACAAAGTTCTTTTGGAGTGATAAAAGAAAATTGATTTGTGCTGCTACAACCACATAACTTTGGAGGAAAAGGGATGAAACCTTTTAGGAGGAAATAGATTGAACTAGGGCAGCTGTGATTTTTTAAAGATTATGTGGCAGCCATCAGTAGGAGAAATATTGTGCAAATGCAGAGAGAAATAGATTCAACTAAATGTCAGCATGACAGCAATGTTCCACAGTCAGTGAAAAAGTTGAAGTTCAAAAGTTGAATATTTCAGCAAGACAACAATCCAAGACCTAATTACAAATCAACCATGAAGGGCAAAAAAGAAAGGTTTTGGAACAGGCTTCACAATCCTCAGAATACAATGTTATTAAAGATCTGAAGGGAGATCTCAAACATGCAGAGAATGCAGGAAGGCATAAAACAGTTTGAAGGTAGAATTGTGCAAGAAAAACTGAAGATTTTTTTTTTAAATCAGAGTAGAAAGATTATTAGCTGGCTACAGAAAGGGAGAAATTACAAAGTACTGGCTGAAATGTGCTTTGTCCAACTTCTGCACCTACCACATTTCCTATTTTTTTTATTTTGAACCTCTGTGTAATCACACATGTTTGTTAAGTCAAGTTCATTCATGTTCAAATATAAAATTTAAGTTGGTACCTATGTTTTTGCATGCCACTATACACAAAAAAGTTAGCTACCACCACCATAATGACCGTAGTAATCATTTATGTGGAAATGACAGGGCAGAAAAAACAGAGTATCTATGCAAGGCAAAATCAGTAGTAGTCTTTCCTATCCTAGAAGCAAATGACTTGGCAGCTACATCATGTGTCAACAGCACCTACAATTGTCCAAGCACCAACTTTTTAATTTGTATTAAAAAGAAAAAAAAGAAGAAAGGGAAAGAAAAGAAAAGAAAAAACAAAGAGAGATGGGATGAACTTTAAAAGTTCATGTTTGAGGATAAGAATTCTTTAAAATATTACTTACCTACTGGTGACATTTCAGGGACACTGGCAATGTAAGGCCCATCAAGGAATTTTGGTTCATTATCATTAATGTCCTGCACTTTGATGATGAACTCTGATTCAGGCTCCAATGGCTTCCTTGTGTCAATATCTACTGCTTGAGCACGTAGGGTATAGAAAGGCTTCTCTTCACGATCAAGGCTCTTTATGGCATGAATGTCTCCTGTAGTTTCATCAATGGTAAATACTGTACCAGCTCCATCTCCTGATAATGTATACTTAACACTTCCCACTCCCTTGTCCAAGTCAGAATGAAGCTTAACAGCAGAAAAAGAAAAGGGCAAAATAATTAATAGAACAATTCCTGGATGGAAGAATAGCATTTTTAAACTAAATTATTAAATCACAAAGATATGTATCTTTACATTGCTTTTAAAGACATGGGTATTTGGATCACAAGTGTATAGGCTCACAGTTTGTAAAACATCACAACTGCTAGTACTTAAATCTTTATAATTTATATAGTTATTAACATGACTTTGCAAGACAAAATGGGGTCATTTTGGAAATATCAATAAGAACGTATTTCTTTTGTTCGTCTTTCATGAAGAGGAAGAAGTACATGGATCTCAGTTTCATGTTAATGACATTGTATGTGCACGTACCGGATATTCAACTTAGTAACATTTCCATTATTTGATTTTAGTCTTATACATTTCCTTGAACAGGAAATTCATGAGGTGTCAGGAGCATAGTTCTAATATGCATAAGCACAGCTATACATCCTGCATTGATTTATAAGCATTCTTAATCCTCCAAACTGCTCTTAATTTTATACCAAAGAAGATTTTTAAATCTGGGCTTCCTTTCATAATTTCAGTATTCTGGTGATGATAAAATGGTGACTTTTAATTTATATACATTTCTTGTCTTTCCTGCTGTAATGCATGGCTTTTGGTTGTAATTTTTACAGGTAAAAATGATTGGCTGATAACGGCAGTGGCTTCAATGTTCCCTCAGGAAGCTTTTGAGTTTTACGCTGATGTTCTGCTGTAGATTTGCAGTTGATCAACCTTTTTTATCATTTAAACTGTAAATGCAGTCTCAGCGCTTTTTTCAGTTTTTGATATAGCAGCTTGAATGCTTTTCAGCAGCCATGGATTATGGCCCAATATATTTCCAGGTTTCGGTGTCTGTCAGAGATTGCAGAAATATAGATTGAGACTGTCAAATCCATCACACAGGATTTCTGTTCATCTGTTTTTCCTTGTATGTAAGTGGCAATGAAGATAAAGTGCTACGTGCCAGGTAACAGAGAATGCTTCCCGCTCCAGTTTTTTTCAGGTCAGGGTTTTTTTGTGCAATCACTGTATTTCATTCACAGAATTTTAGTGTGTGCAAGTAAAAACATAATTATCTTTCACTTGCAACTCTCCTATATTTTTTTAGTATTTAAAAGAAAACTTTTTTTCTGTTTATTTGTTTATTTGTATCAGAAGCATCACAATTCAGATAAGGCATACTATACAACAGGGGTGTCAAACTCAAGGCCTGGGGGCTGGATCCAGCCCATGGGGTGCTTAGATCCGACCCGTGGGCCCATTCTGAAAACAATGAAGGACCAGCCCGTGGTGCCTCTGCCAGTGAAAAGGGAGCTTGGGAGGACCGCGTGCAGCCCTCCCCAGCTCTGTTTTGGTCTGCAACGGCCTCCTGCAACCCTCTGCCAGAAAAAATGAAGAGTGGGAGGCTGCACAGCAGACGGTTGCAGGAGGCTGTCGCAGCCCAAAACAAAGCCTGGGAGCACCATGCACAGCCTCCCTGAGCTCCATTTTCACTGGCAGAGGGCTGCAGGAGGCCATTGTGGCCAAAAACGGAGCCTCAATGAGTGACACTGAGCTGGCCATGCCCACCCAGCCCCCTAAGATCAAACACAACCCTGATGCGACCCTCAATTAAATTGGGTTTGACACACCTGCTATACAACATTAGAGCTTCTGCACCAGAGACAAATTCCTTGTGTGTCTAATCACACTTGACCAAACAAAGGATCTATTCTATTCTATTCTATTCTATTCTATTCTATTCTATTCTATTCTATTCTATTCTATTCTATTCTATTCTATATCCATCCATCCATCCTCTTAATAGAAAATTGAGTTTACTCTTGTGATTGCTCATTTAATCTGTGAACAATATCTAGTTGGATCAAACATTTTGTTACAGGAAGCATTACTGGAAAATCTTAAGGGACTTTGCTTTCTACAGGGCTGGATGTAGAGGTCATTACTTTTGGTCAGTGGTTGATATTCTCCTGACTTCTGGAGTCTCCTGAAGCCTCCACCTTCTTTGTCTCGGTGTTTTACTCATCTCTTCACCCCACATCACTTTGGTCTCTAACAAAACTAAGTTAGGGGAACGTCCTCAACCTGCTTGATGCTCTACATTGGGCGGGTGCTGTCCCAGAAGAAGAAAATGAGCAGCTAGACCATGATGGCAGTGTTGAAGAGGTAGCAAAAGATTTATAGATGCTGCCTTGGGGGGAGGGGCAAGCCTTGAAAGGATGTCCGTGCTGTGATCTTTTCCAAGGCCTCTCTGCTTAATTCCCCCCCCAACTCTTTCTTAACTCAGTTAAAATCTGTAGATTATATGCCACGCTAAATCATAGAAGCCATGTGCTGAGACAGGACTTTAGAGACCAAGCACCAGGTGTTCAGATCTCCAAACAGCTGGAGACTTCAAGAAACAGAATGAATTATGTATCATGATGGTGAAGGCTTTGCAAGAAGGAAGAATTTTCTATTCTATTTAAAACCCAAGATTTGGGGCTATACGTTTCACACAGTTACTAAAAATGCATTTGCTATGTTTTTTCCTCCCCCGGTAAACTCTCGTGGCTTCTTATAATGTGTTTTAAAATAAAACACTCTGAACTGAAACACTTAAAAATATCCAGCATGACAGGCATCTAGAGACATAAAATTCAATGCACTGTCAGAGTAACTTCAACTCACTAGGGAAAAAATATAAAAGAGAGAGAGAGAGAGGGAGAGAGAAGATCGGAGGATAAAAGCCATTTGCCAGATAGCTGAAGGTGAAAAACTAGCAGTGGAATATAGAAAAGCTCCATAATAAATCTCAAGAAAGATTGAGCCTAGGTGAATGATAAACCTCATAATTTTCTTCTTCCTTTCTTCTTCTCGAGGCAGTTATTAAGCGAATCACTGCAGTTGCTAAGTTAGTAATACCGTTATTAAGCGAATCTCACTTCCCCACTGACTTTGCCTGTCAGAAGAATCCCCCAAAAAGTGATCACGTGACTCCAGGACACTGCAAGCATCATAAATACATGCCAAGCGTCTGATCATGTGACCTCAGGGATACTGCCCTAATCGTACGTGTGAACGATGGATGTAGGTCACTATTTTCAGTGCCGTTGTAACTTTGAATGATCACTAGGGAAACGGTTGTAAGTCAAGGACTACCTGTGTATATGTGAATGTATCCATGTATGTATGGGCACATATATACAAATGGAGAGCTGCATGGAAACAAGGACAACAAGAATGACAAACATAGAGAAGCATACATTTTCTGTGGTTCCAGTGATCACGTGTAGTCCATCGTAGGTTGACTTAATATACATTCCCTAAAAAAGAATGAGATGAGAAGCCATTAATGCAAACCTAACACATGAATGAGCAGTTCCTGCAACAAAAATGGGTGTGTGGTGTCCTCCCGTTAAGGATCCCAGCCAGCCACCCAGCCAAACCCTTTTCTAAAATAGGAACATGGTCATAGAACCTAGAACAACAGAGTTGGAAGGGACCTTGGAGGTCTTCTAGTCCAACCCCCTGCTCAAGCAGGAGAGTCAATACCACTTCAAACAACTGTCTGTCCAGTCTCTTCTTTAAGGCCTCCAGAGATGGGGCGCCCAGAACTTTTGAAAGCAAGCTGTTCCAAATTCTCCTAACGGTGAGAAGAATCCATCCTTCTCCAAATCTTTTACAGATTAATAGAGTTGGAAAGGACCTTGTAGGTTATCTAGTCCAACCCCCCCCACCCAAGCAGGAGACCCTGCACCATTTCTGACAGAGGGCAGTCCGGTCTCTTCTTGAAAGCTTCCAGTGATGAAGCTCCCACAACTTCTGATAGGCCAGTTATCATTAAAACATAAAGGAATTATTGCCTTCACTTAGTGACTGTTTGAAGTTACAACGGCACTGAAAAATGTGTCTTATGACCATTTTTCCTGGTTACCACCTTGGTTTAAAATAAGGGCGTTATACAAATCTTGTTTGCCCCTGTGGGTGTGAAAATAGGTATATATAAAAGAGACGTTATCACTCCTAGGAGTGACAAGGGAATTTTTAAAATATAATCTCCCCCCCCCCTCAAAAAAAAAAAAACCAACAAAAAGATTTGGACATAAACTTAACAAAGGTAGCCAGCGGTCAAAAACGGTTGTATTCTGAATCTATAAAAGATGGCTATAAATCAACATCCAAAAATCCGTATCAAAGATCCCTAGGATAATTTTTTCCCCTTATCTAATTTTCTTTCCTTCTTCTCTCTCTCTCTCTCTCTCTCTCCCTCCACTTCTCTCTTCCCCCACCTGCCATTAAATGTAATATGCCACTGAACTTAGCTGGTGTTGATTCGGAGTAAGCACTTTTCGTGGAAAAATGTACACACTAGAAAAGGAGGTGATTTTTAAGCAACCGTTTCCCTTTTTTATGGTGCATGCAATACGCACGTGACCGTATCACACATACTTCCCAAGCGTACACATACAGACAATTTAAACTTTGGACGGAAGAAGTCAAACGGGACTACACACAATTACAAGACCAGCCAGGGTTTTTAATCCCGTTTTTTTCTCCAAAAGTTTTCTTTGAATCACTCTTTCTCTCCAAAAGTTTTCTTAAAAGGCTTCTGAAGTTTTCTTTCTCCTTGCCAACTCAGCCCACGCCCCCCAAGAGGTATTCTAAAGGTCTTTTGAAGGCCCTATGTAATAATAATAATAATAATAATAATAATAATAATAATAATAATAATAATAATAATAATAATAATAATAATAAT
>JANHFL010001636.1:111468-130556 GCA_032468155.1 Oxyrhabdium leporinum | reverse complement strand
GTGTGTGTGTGAGTGTGTGTGTGAGAGAGAGAGAGAGAGAGAGAGAGAGAGAGAGAGAGAGAGAGAGAGAGAATCATTTCTACATATGCATACTGTTTACTTATTAGCATTCCCACTCAGAGCAATTAAGCATTTTCTTTTTACTTATGCTGTCAGTGGCATGAAAATCAACATATGGCAATCATTTCTGTCTTTAAAACATTGCTCTTCACATTGCTACAATTCAGACTAAAAATTACCTATTGCAGAAAACAATAGATTAGGAAGCTTCTGCTTCAATCTGCCAGTCTGTGCTTGGCAGCAACTTGCATCACAAACAATCTGACCGCCAGGTCAATCTCAGAACAGAAGTCATTTTAACATTGATGATTATATTGCCCTAGACATGTTTAGGTCTTAGATATGAATGGGCAGAATGCCAAACATTTTGTAAAACTAAATGAAAAGAAAGATGGTAGGAGAGTTAATGCCTACATTCCTCCCAGGAGGTTGAAAATTAGGGATTTTTCAAAGTTTGGAGAAAGCAAAGGGTAGATGGAGAGAGTAGGAGCTGTAAACAGTGCTTTTGCTTCCATTTCCCCAGATATTGCTGTTCCATTAAATGAGGGGGACATTTGCCAGAAACTCAGATTTGAGACTCAAATACCACTGCTATGCTGGGAAGGTACCAACACTCTGTGTCATGATGACACATAGTGTTGGTACCTTCCCACCATAGTGGCACCTATTTTATCTACTCGTGACTGCAGCAATATTTTCGGACAGCGCTGGCTCAGTGGCCTTGAAACAGAGTTGAGCACTGCCCCCTATAGTTGGCTTTGACTAGCAGAATAAAATCCACAGGGGACTCCTAATATATAACCAGTTTTAGGTTTCATAGTCTGCTGAATCTGTGGGGAGAAAAGATGTTTATATTTTGTCCTGTTTTTATAAATGCATTTTCATGGAACTTTAAGCAGGTTTGAACTGTACTTTTAGGCATTTGTATTCACTGTTATTGTGTTTTGCTGATGGCAAAAAAAGGTGTATAAATTCCCCAAATAACTAAGAGTTACATAAAGAGACTGCAAGTTATTTTGGCTTTCAGTTCTCACTCAAAAAAATGACAAAGGAATGCAAGTGACAATCACAGAAAAAAAGAAAAAAATCCAATTCTCCTAACTTCCTAATGCAGTAATAGGGCTTTAAAAAAAAAATCATAGGAGAGACATAATCCTAGAGACTGTAAAAGACATGGCAAATAATCCTGATCATGTATTTCTATTGTGATAAAATGAAAAAAAAAGCCCATTACTATAGTTAATCTTAGCCAAAAAGATTTATTTTGTTTAGCACAAGGTGACTGTGCTAAGAATATACTGTGTTTAAATGACACTTAAAATTTGTCAAGACAGACAGAATGCTTCATTATAAGTATAAGGAGAGGCAGCATTAAGTAACAGGTACATGTAGCAAGTGTACAGATTTTACTTACCTATGAGAGGCATCAGTGGAACAAATACTTTTTATTTGAAAAAAAATCTAAGTGTAATAGGGACATAGCTATACAGTGTGCTTTTCTTGTTGCTTAGGAAAAAAGGAAGCTTCTAGGTCTATAATTATACTTGCAAACCACAAGGGATCTGGATTTTGATGGGAAAGTAATATGAGGCATGAATAAAAATAAATGCATCTTTATTTAGAATCTAATGAATACATTTCTATAATAAGCAAAGACCATGTGATTTTGCTAGCTGTAACTATAAGGTCATAATGTTCATGTTCTGGTCTCCAGCAATGGAGAAGAAGATGTGTTGTAGTTAATAAGCAAACAGATAACTAATAACCTAATTAAATAGTTCACTTCACTTTTTAATGAAAGCCTTACTGGAATATATAAGAATATCATTTATCATTGTTGCTGTTAGAGAGAAAAAATAAAAATACACTAAAAGAGTTTCATAACATCTGTGCAAATTTTATCCACTATTAAATTTGGCAAACTACACCTGTTATTCATAATCTCAGTAACAGAGTTTTGTGCAAAAAAGTCTCAGCTGTGATTATGTTAACCTCTTAGGGTGAATATATTTTTTTTAGTCATTTCCCCAGATTTCCATCATTTAATTAACTATCCCTATAAAGCTATTCCGTGTAAGGCTAGGTATATATGCATTTCTTAATACATATTGGCATATATGTATTTATTAATGCATACTAAAATATTACGCACCCAAATATTAATAGTTCCTTTGTATATTACATGATTAATAAAACAAAATAGGCCAGGTAAAATATCTAGAATATCTAGTTATAAAGTGACATTTTATAACTTAGTAGGCTTTGTAACTTAGTGTGACTATATAATTGTGTCATTTTTTTGTGCCAGAAAATACCTATGTAGAGTAACTTCAAATATTTATGAACAACTTCCTCTACCTTCTCTTGTGTCAAGTATCATTTGAAGGGACAGAAAAAAAGCTATCCTGGAGGTCACTTGAGAGTCACTTGATTGAGTTGGGCAGCTATAGAAATTGAATAAATAAATAAAAATAAAAAATCAGCACAGCAGTTTTAAAATTATGGCAACCCTGATTACATTTGCTTCTCAATTATCACTTAGCTTGTCCACAACCAAAATCAAAATTAACTTTCCAATCCAGGTCTTTACTTCAGTAATCAAGAGAGCATTCTTTTTGAAAGAGCAATAACATATGTTTAAAAAGACTAATTTCCATTCTGAATTAGAGCCTCATTAGCACAATCCAAGCTGCTTATAAAACATACTTCTTCCAGGTCTGAACCATTCCGTGGGAATTAGTCAACTTCGTTTTATATTGGACAGAAAGGATGTGAAAAGCAACCTTTATTTATCTTGATTGTAAGAATAGAAAAATGATAAAAAGAAAATAAAACATCTTGGGAAAAAGCAATGCATCCAAAAATCCTTCAGACCTTTTGGAAAATAAAATTATTTTTACCTCATTTTTTTGCTACAGCAGCTTTAAATCACAGGGGCCTCAGCAGATTTGAATACCCATATGAGTAAAAGCAGACATTACTTGATTTAGCTTACTTTAAGAAAGGTAGGAACATGATAAAGGTGTAGAATAATTTTTAGAGAAGATGGGGAGAAGTCTTTATCCTAAGTCAGTACTAGTTTTACATTCACAAGATAGATTACTATACGCATCCATACCCACATATCCATATTCCTTATTATTCCCCTTTACTGAGCAATATTTCTAGTGAGAAATAATTTCTATTGCCAAGAATATCATCACAGTGCAGAAGTAAGCTAAAGGTATACACAGAATAAATCTATGACATGATGAAACTATATTAAGCAGCTCACTTTGCCTACTTCACATTTTTATTTTCTAAAGTACACTGGAAAAAGTTTCTGAACAAGAACAGCCAGTTCCACTGCTGTATATAAGATGCTGACCACATTCAATTTTATTTTAGTATTTTTTAAAAAAGAAGTACTATTATTATTTGCATAGATGCATTAATTTTACAACAGAAGTATGCTGCATATTTTGGGTGTATTCAGTTTGATATCATGCAGGTTAACAGAAATAATCTCCACTGACTTCTGGATACATGTTTATAAATAAATAAAAAAGAAAGAATATTTTACAATCATTCCCACAAATAATTATTTCATTTTTTTTCTCATGTGACACTTTGTCATATATGTATTAAAATAATTATTATTTCAATCAGAATTCTTTCTTACTATATGCACCAGATATTTTTTTATTGGAGGCACCATCAAATTCTGACTAAAGCAAACTTTGAATCAATTATTTATTCATATCCAATCTTTATCATTTTTACAAATAACTCAAGATGGCAAACATATCCAACAAACATTACTCCTCCTGTTTTCCCCACAACAATCATCCTATGAAGTGAATTGTGAAAGTCACTGGCCCAAAGTCATCCAGATGGCCTTCATGGCTAAGGCAGGCCTTGAACTCACAGTTTCCTGCTTTCTAGCCTGGTGCCTTAACCCCTAGACAATCTCTTAATTAGAATTAATTAAAATTAAAACATTAAAACTAATGTGTTTTAATTTAATGACAATTAAAACATTGCCATTCAGTAAGTAGAATGTATAAAATTCTGATAAAACTGGTTATTTAAGGTTGCCAGTGACAAACTAATTGATCGAGGTTACAACTTAATCTCAACCAGATTTTATTTACATGCATACTTTCTTCACTTCATAAAAGAAATAAGATGATGAATCCCAAATGTTAAGTTACATTTCAGCAGGGGTGTACTATAATAAGGGGTGCACTATAATCAAGTTTTTGCTATCTGCTGACTCCTGCTGCCAAGTTATCAGTGGAATATTTCAAGAACTTGAGAAACCTTTTATTTCATAATGGATTCACACATTGTTCATGAGGTATAAAAGTATATTTTATATCACATTCATAAAGTACAGCCGACTCTTTAAATCATTTACCTATGATAGGTACTTCCCTTACATACAATCAAGCATATAGATTTCCACTTTACCTGTAGGCATAAGATAATATTTATCCTTGAATACAATAACTAATGAAAAATTGATTCCCATTCTTGTTCAGTTTCATTAAATAGCAGGTAAAGATTAATGTCAGATTTATCCCTGTGAACTGATTCACATATTTACTAAGGAGAACTATTTTTTATCTATTTATTGATCTGAGCAATGCTCACCTCAGTTCCTGGAGTGGAATTCCTCTCTTGTTTTCAACTCCAATTACATTTTTCTAAAGGGCCTGCAAGAGTGAATCTGCTATTCCTTCAGTGTTAATAGGCAATATTCTTATTTAAATTAAGGACAATTATGTAAAACATTACTCCTAACTATCTGTTGTGTCAAACAATCCAGTGAATTATCATTCTTCACAATATTCAGTTTCATTTCACTTCCTAGTCAGTTTTCCCACCAATTAGCATTCTGCCCTATAGAAGTATATTGGGGTAGGTTATACAACAACTTCAGAGGACACTGGAAGAAATGGATTATCTGGATCCTTTTCAGTCAGGATTCAGTTACCTTGGAATGGGACAGAAATAACATTGGTCAAACTTTTGGATGATCTCCGACATGGGTGGGATGTGGGGATTGCACTATGTGAGGTGCCAAAGTGTTTGGTGCTTTCTCCTCACCTCTTTAAGATCAAATGAGACTATTGAGTGAGCTCATCCATCAATTATACATCTCCACTTCTGGCAAATTAAGTGATGCCATGAATATCTTATCCCATTGTTTGGAGGTTTTAGTGTCCACTTAGGGAACAATAGGCTTCAGTTGTGGCTTTGGACTTTGGGACTCATTGCTCATTATCCCAGACAGTTCCTATATCTGCAATATAGGAGAGTCTTCTAGAGCTGTGACTCCTGCTTGATAAACAGGTGGAAGTGATGACTTGGAGGGGCTTTGCACAGCTTTGTCTTGTATGCAATTGCAGCCACTCATTCCCTAGTCACCTGAAGATTGGATTACTGCATGTATGCAGTATATAGGGGTAGCAATAGCAATCACACTTAAGGCTTACATACCACTTACATATATATATGTAATTCCCATGTACAAACCTAGATTTCAAAAAGGGAATTATTTTGTAACATAATTTCAAATAAGCAATAGTGTTTAACATATACTATATTTATTTTGGCTTTATAAATATTATATTTTTGGTTGTTAATTGATATGTGTCTATGTAAATTTACGTTTCAGAAGCCTTTACAGAGATAATAAATATATAGTTTACTGAAAAATGATGCATCTATTTTTTCAACATATTACAAATAATGCTTCCCAATTTTACAATATTAGAACAAGCCTGAGCATTACTTTGAACCAACTCCAGTTCCATAACAAACTCTTACACTTTAAAATCTTCTCAGTGTAGTAGAATAATATTCACTATTCTATATTTGGAAATATTCTAAATTTGATAGGGTAGGATAGGGTAGGATAGGATAGGATAGCTATAAAATTACCTCTTTTTGGTATACAAAATTAGTCTGAAACAATAAGTTTTATGACACAATTTTTGAGCGTGGAGTCATATTTCATTTGACCTGTAGCTGTCTTATTTACAGTAGTGTAAAATATAGATAGTGAAAGAGGTCTTGAAGATTGTGTAAGAAAACATATCTCTTAAAACTGCAATTTTATTTCATTTTAATGTCAAATCCCTAGGAATCATATATTAGTCTTCTGGGATACCAAGTACCAGCTACATTCAGGGAATGAGATTTAGTGCTGTGAAATAATGATTAAGGTTCCCTTAGAATCATCTTGATATGTTTTATGCTTTTCTCCAAATAAATGATTAGAATGCAAAAAGTGGGCAACAGAGCAATGATTTAGTTAATAATCCATTATTTAATAATCCATTAATTATCTTGCAGGCCAACATAACCCATTTTCTGTCTTTTCCTTTGATAAATGTAAGTTCTAAATTATTGCTGCTAGAGCTCAAACATGATAAAGATATTTGAACTTCTGCTAAAATGTATCTTTCATCATGATGAAATAGTACCTTAGAGTATAGACAAATTTGCCACTAGGAAGTTGACATTCTCTCAAAAGGGAGAAACTAAAGTTAAACAAAATTTATCTTTCTTTTGCCACTATTAACCAATTAAATACCTCTATATAACTGTGTAATATCTCTACCATTCATCAAAATTATTTACGAGGAGTCAGAAATAACAAGGCACCACACCATTGGAAAGTCACAGCCAGCTGTATAGAATGTCTTTTTAAGAACAGAAAACAGCAATCATAATTCATTAAAATTTCTTGCTGCTCACCTTGCAGTGATAACCTGGAAGCCTTCAAATGGATTAAAAAGGAATGCTAAGATCAAAAGAATATGCCAAAAGCACAAGGTTAAGTTTGCCCTTCATCTTAATGTACAGTTTGGTTAACTATGTCATCACATTCAGTGAAGCTTCTAGTTCAAGCAGTACTCAATTTTGCTGATGATAAATTAATATCTTATTCCAGATAAAAAGAATCATGAAATAATGACATTTTAAGAGCTTCTGTTATTCTCCATTAATTTCTTCTTTCAGTACTTAAGTTTCCCCCCACCCCCAATGTGATTCCAGTAAAGTTTCTAGCAAGATAGATTTAGCCCAACCAACCTGAAATGATGTCTGCAAAAAAGAAAGTTGTTCAGAAGCAACAGGGATCATTAAAATAGAGACGCAGTGGTACCTTGGTATTCAACTGCTTTGAAATTCATAGAATTTGGTACTCAAGGCATTTCGAGGTAAAATTTTTGTCCCAGTACTCATCGCTTGTTTGGCACTCAACACAGAAGCTAGAACTTGTTGGTGTCAGCTGCCTTGTGACTCACTATATTATTCCTTATGGGAAAAAAATTGTTTATCCTCAACTTTGTTTGTAGTCCTCAACTTAAAACAGTTTATTCAGTGACCATTCAAAGTTAAAACGGCAATGCAAAAAGTGTCTTCTGACCATTTTGCACACTGAGCACATGATCAAAATTCAGAAGTTTGGCAACTGACTCATATTTATGGCAGTTGCAATGTCCTGGGGTTATGTTGTCACCTTTTGCAACATTCTGACAAGCAAAATCAGTGGGGAAACCCAATTCACTTAACAACCAATTTTACTAAGTTAACAATCACAGTGATTCACAACAGTGGCAAGAAAGATCGTAAAATGGGGCAAACCTCACTTAACTAATGTTTCAATTAGCAACAGAAATTTTGGGCTCAATTGTGAGCCCAAGGACAAGTCAAGGACTACAAGGTGTGGTCGTCATCACGTTTCCTGGAACCATTAATAACAAGTACTAAGGTACCATTGTAACACTTTCCTCCTGCAAGCAAAACCACTTGCAATCAATATTCTTTCAGATCGGTTGAGTTAAATCCACCCTACTAGAAACTGCTAGACCTCTCAGTAAAGAAAAGATCACATACAGTTTAATCTTGATCAAATTGGCCCACTTTGTGAAGCTTAGTTTTAGCTTTAAGGATCTTGATTATTTCTTTTATGCAGTGTCCCAAAAGCTGATTTCTTCTCTTTTGCTTTTATCAGGAATTCTTTCATAGGTATAACAGAAAAGTCACTTTTCTGAGTTAAGATCCATGTATCCAAGTCATTCTTCTGGTTTATTATTTGTGCATCCCTTTTAACTTAAAAACTCATTTCATTTGTTGGTTCTATATAAAATATTTGTCAATGCCAGTCTTATATGCTGTCACTTTTAAATTCATGTCCAAAACGCCTGAATTTCCACTACATCCTTTTCTATCTTTCCTTTTAAGCCCATTTTTATTAAACAAGTTCTGAAGTATCCTTACATTCTTCTGGAGTTAAAATGTTTTCTCCATTATGCTTTAGTGGGAATTTTCTTTTAATTATAATTTAAAATTCTTTTTAAAATTTCAAAATATTGCTTATTTTGAAGCAAAATCAAGTTTTTCTTTAAGTTTAAAGAAACTTACAAAAATCTTTTTTTGCTGTCAGTTGGAGAAAAATAGTATAATAAAACTTGCCCTTCTGAAAGTTCTTAATATCCAAAAAACAATTTATAACCCAGTTCCAGTAAAAAAAAAAAGAGAGAAGAAGATGGAGAATGGAGATGGGTGAACCCAGTGTCCTTATCAAAGGATCCAATCATAGGCTATTTCTCCTACTCTCAGAGTTCTAAAACCTGATGGAGATGGCCATTTTACATCCTGTCATGAAGGGGGGGGCACACATCTGTAAAGAGTGATCCCAAGTCCTCTCCTTCTCTGGAGATGAATTCCAGGAACTGGTTCTTTCCTTGAGTCTATGTTCCACTGCAATTATCAGCTCTGAAAACATGAAACCCTCTTAGTCCAGCATTACTCCTCAGAAGTCTCAAAACCAAGAATTCTACTCTTTATCAGTAAAGATACCCATATACTTGTAGATTTGGTAAGAACTTTATGTGTCATCTCCCTCTCTCCCTCTTTCCCTCTTTCCCTCTCCTCTCTCTGCCCCACCCACCTCATATTACAGCATTCTGACCAATCTGATATATTCTACTTTTCTAGATGGGTATTTAGGGAACTTTCATTTTAGTAATTTGGAGGGCATTAAGTAGGAGAAGAACTAGCTACTCTATTCACGGTGTATATATAATCTCCTAACACTTTCATCACCATTCCTATTGCACAGTTTTTGTGATAATAAAGAAGCTCAACAACAAATTATCATTATGGTGGTGATGGTGGTGAGATATTTGAATGGATAGATCACCCACACTTGAGATAATGTTCACAATTATTCAAATACCATTGTTTCAATTGACCCATGGACAAATCAAAATCAATATGGTTTTAATTATGGCTGAATACAGGGGTGGTTTTTTTGGCGGGGGTGTGTGTCTATGCTACAATTGCTAATCTTAATGGGAACACACTATATACATCATCATGAATAAAAAAATCCAAATATATTTTGCACTTGGGAAATGTAACAATTTCAGTAATTCTGAACAAGGAAGCACATAGACTATAACTTGAATTAAGTTAAAAGTACAAGACATTTCTATCAAGGTTTGTGAATAATACATGCCTTCTTATTTGTTGCATTTATCTCTCTGTACAAAAATGTAAGAAGCTAAACTCTATCAACATTAGAATGAGTAACTTTATGGGGGAGATTGTTTCATTTTCAGAGAAAAGTATTAACATTTAAAAGTAACTGCATTTTAAGGATCCCACACTTTACATATAGATTTAGTGCAGTTCTAATACTCTGAATCACACTGTAATTTTCCTAAGGCAAATACATTAACAGGGGACAATCTGTCCCAGTTTATGTCACTTTCTCAGTGATGGGGATGTGCAATGGGATATATGCCTTTGGCTCAACAAGAATTTTGTTTTCTAAGCTCTCTATCTTAAAAAAAAAAACCTTAACTTGCAACAATCGCCTAATCTTGCATATTTGCCATCATGAGTTCTTCAATGAAGAACTTGTTTTTACTCCAGTATTTTGCCTGTGGAAAGTCACATTATCCAGATCATATACCTTGCTCATAATATGCATTACCAGATGTGATTTTTAGTCACACACAGACACACACACACTTTAGGTAAACTTCAGAGGAACAGTATCTCTAATAATATACTGACAGTTCTTTGAACAAGGAATTTTATACCAAGAAAGGAGTTCCAAAATATGTCATGAATTTAAAATGAAATATTATTAATGAAAATAAAGATATGTTTGTACTGTTTGTACTATTGAAGTAAATTATTGTCAGTGTCTTGAAAGACTTCCAAAATTGTGCTTTACGGAATATAGTATGATCAAGCAAATTCATTTAAATAATACATCAATTTCAAAATTACTCAGCATTCACATTTCTTCCAAACATGGAATTTTTGCAGAGAAACACAGATTGCAGTGAAATTGAACTTTATGCTACTTTTCAATATGATAGAATTTTCTGATTATTTAATTTCAGACTTCTGTAAGAAAAGCATTTTTAATTCCATTCTTCTCTTAGCAATGTAATGCAATAGTCCAAGCAAGGCATTCCATTCGTAGTTAAGAGAAAGTTGAGAATATTTCTTTTGCTGTTCATTAATTGAAATTGGGAAATATATTTATATTATTTATATTTATATTATATTATCATGGTTAAAAAAAATCACAAGCACTAATCAATCCAGTACAAACACTGATTTTTCTGATGCAAATATTTATGAACACTTAATGCATTTTATTTTACATTTGATCTTATGATTAAATATTTGTCTACTACTTATAGATGAAAGAAATACATTTGCTCAGTAGTATTAAAAGTATCATACCAGATAAAAGTGCATAGACAAAAGAGGGCTACTGCAAATAAAAGATGCTTAATATAAATAAGTCATATGATAAACTGCTTCAGAAAACATGATTTTTTTTCTTATATTTTACTGAGTTTGATAACTTGAGGCTTTGGTGCAACCTAAGCCAGATCCAAATTCCATGCACAGAGAACCCTCCTGTTGACTGATTATTTGAGAGCTAGCAGAGTGAAAAAAGAAACCCTTGATGAACAGTAGATTGAGTGTACTGCCCTGGAACAAGGCACTGTTCAAACCAATGGAAGGTTCTTCCTTCATTCTCAAAGTTGGACATCTCTCATCTTGGTCCTTTGCTAGAAATCTCCATAACAGATACAAATTATCTGTACTTCTTTCCCACCCTCAGTGATCTGGCCCTAAAAAATAATGAAATGAAGAACTGATAGGTAGATGGGTGGAAAGGGAAGCCTCTGCCAGACCAAAAAAAAAAGAGGCCTCACATGGCCAGTCCCAGAATTTGTGGACTGAGAAGATGTAGGGTATCATTCTGAGTCTTCACAAGAACACTGAATGGAAGGCATCTTCCCAGTGTGCCAATGATGGCTTCTTTTTTTTTACCAGCCCAACCAAAAAAGGTCCCTTACTGCCATTTTTTCCTCCACATGAGATTTCCCCTGTAAATAGGAATTTGCTGCCTTAAAACCTACGGTAAAATATGTTGAATCTGTCTTTTTAAAGTTCTAGTTTCATACCAGGGAATTCTGACCCAGGTAAGAGAGATGATTGCTCCCTGTTGTTATGGCTTCTTTCCTGTTCTTTTTGTTGTTCAATGACAAAAATAGACTAAACAGCTTCTAAATCACTCTAACAAAATACACCGAGATTATTTTCATAATAAAACAGTCATTAATGAAACAATTATGAGAAATATAGTACAATCTCTAGCATTTTTAATACAGGCATCAGAAAATAATAGTGAATTTTTATTCACATTAACCAGTAAAATTTACAATATGTACAATATGAAAATCAAAATGTATAAGATAATATCATAACATAACAATGTCTATATAATAAAGCTATGCATATAGTCAGAGGCAGGCTGCTCTTGCTTTGGCAAGTGGTTTGCTGGTCGCACATGCACTTTGGGGCTCATGCAAAGATACAGGGAGGCAGCTGTTGATTAAAGCAGCTCCGGTGAGTACAGCAGGGGCAACATGGAGCTTACCTGGGCAGAGAGGGTGGCGAAAAGGTGAGTTATTTAGCGATAGTTTAGGGCAAGGGCAGGTGGGTGGGCCCAGCCAGAGCTCAGAGCTAGAGGTTCACCTGAACCTCTGAGACCAGGAAGCAGCCCACCCCTGCATATAGTAAATAGTTTTGTATTTGTGATGTGATTTTTAACATTTTTGCTATACAGTAAATAAATAATAATATTGGATGACTCACAATTATGGCAGCATCTCACAGCTCTTACTTATTAATAAAAGATGAACTATTCACAGTTTGTTTTCTATATCAGAGTGTCAGTTCTGTTTATGCGTTTTATCTAATTTGGTCATCTAATCATAAGATCAGGACTAAGTATCATAGTCCTTCTAATCTGCTGTTCTCCAGACATCAATTCCCAATCTATCAAATCTGGCTGGCAGCAAATAAGAGAAGACTGAGGCATCTTCTTTCTAATTACTTGAGTAGTAGTTGCACCTATTTCTGGATTGAAAGAGTCTCCTCGTGGTCACTCATAGCTTGATCAACTTGCACATAGACTATTGTAGCTTACTGTACATGGGGCTGCTCTTGGAGATCATCAGAAGCTACAACTGGTCCAGAAGATGGCTGCCTGAGCAATGATGGGTTAGGTTTGTTATTCATATATAACACACTGCTATATGAGCTGCACTCATTACCAGCTGGCTTTATGGTGCAATTCAAATGCTGATTATGTCATAGAGAGGTAAATGACACAAAGCCTAGTTATTTTAGGGAACACCAGTTTCCACTAATACCTGCTCATCCTGTGTTTTCTGACAAAATTAGCTTGCTTCAAGTCCCTTCAATTAAACAAACTTATGCGGTGGGACCCAGGAAGTGGGCCTTCTCTGGCATTATACCTTCCCTTTGCAAGAAACAGGTGATATCCTTCAGATACTTGTATTACTGTTACTTTGCCTGCTTTCAAACAATATTTAAAAACTTGGCTCTTTCCTCAGGCCTTGGGTTAAGACAACTGGCAGAGCTCTTAAAACTACAAGGGAATATGGAAGGATAGTTTTATTTTCTTGGGTAGTTATTTTTTTTAATGGATGTTGTTTTTGTTCTTTGTGAAACCACTCAGAGTTGAGTGTCTTATTAACTAAAATAACTGGATAGTACCTAGTTTTTTGCTATAGAGTTAGAGAAACAATGATCCTGTTTCTTGCAGCCTTATCTGTGCCTGTACAAGAAATCTATTTGCCACGTGAACCAAATGTTTCAGAAAACTGTGCTGCCTTGGCATGGCTTAGAAGCTCATCCTCATTTCTGTTTCTTAGCAGATGACACCTTTGTAACTCATGAGTCTCTAGAATTCCAATGTTCAATGACAGAGGTGACAATTTAACAAAGGAAAGAAGATAAGAGATTCAATGAATGTTTAGGCTGTTTAGGCTGAAAGTGGCAAAATCCATACCTCTCAGTGCTTGACTAGCATTTGCAATCAATTGATAGAATTATTTCCTGTTGATTTTATTTAACTGGCAAATGATATGTGACTTCTTCTAGGACAATGAATTTGTCTGAGAATGCCCCCCCCCTGCTCTAAATTGATTTCTACCTGTGACTTTAGACAAAAATAATAAGTGGTTTTAAAATAAATATTTATTTAAGAACTAATTCAGCTATTGTTCCACAATGTGGAAATATTAATCGGCATAACTAAAACTTTATTTTCAATAAACCAAGGGAAATATGTGTAATGTGAATGGTTAATGAAATAATTTCTAAGCTATCTTAGAATGAAATAGGGAAACAAATGAAATGATGAAGACAAAATAATAGGAAACTGATGGATAAATAGCCATTTATTTCTCTATTTGAATTCTGATTTTCAAAATGTATTTATAAAATATCAAATAAGTACAATCTTTGAAGTATTTAGATAAATTGTATCATCTTACATAACCTTATAAATAAAATATGTTTCCAGTTTTAGTTCATCCTACAGTATCTTATAGTTTATCCTCCCCCCCCCCCAATTTATGCTCTCTTTAATGTCTTTGGTGATATTAGAAGGTAATTCTGGATTTACATATGGGGAAGACTGATGGATATTGACAATATAACTGTATAATATAATATGTAGCTAAAGATGTAAGATATGGGAAAGTAATCTTATTTAAATCTAAAAACAATATAAATAGTTGTTTGCCTTCAGACGTCTGGTAAGATGCTATGTATAACTTCATCCCATAAAAATACTGTGTCAGCTTCAATTCACTTACCAATCATTAAAATATACAATTTGACCAAGGCTGCCTAATCTTCTGCCTGCATTACAGTATTACACTATGCAGTAAACAGAGCTTTATAGAGCTCAGAAAAGTGATAAGATATAAATCAAAGAAATCAAAGATATTAGATAAATAAGTAAAGCTTCCACAGCTGAACACCGTTTAAATCAACTTCATTCATTATGCTGCTCCATACCTTTCGGCCTCTACAAGCATCCTTGCTTTCACGACATCCATACCCTGCATCTTATATTACCTTTGTCATTTAAAGTCTTCACCTCTTTCTTTTTGAGTATCTCATCAGCTCCATCCAACCACAACATTCTTTATTTCACCCTTCCTTTCAACCCATTTATTTTTCCTTCATATATGTTTTTATTTATTTATTGCAAGTGCTTTTATGCTGCTTCAGTCGAGTGAATCTAATGAGCCTCATTCATTCCTTCTACTTCAGCAAACCACCTCAATGTACTTCTTTCATACTGGGCACTCACATTTGCATTCAATCCACATTAATTTAGCATCCCCTGATTCTTGACATTACCTTTTCTTGTTTTACCACCCACACATTTCTTACATACCCAAATTCCCACTGCATTCAATTGACTGTTTTATTTATCCTACTATATTTATGCTCAGCTCTCCAGATAGCAAAATGAGGAAAGCATGTCTTTATACAAAAGCATTTGTTATTGTTTCCGTAAACAACTGTATCTCTCAACAAGTCACATACTATGCCACACATACTATGCCACACCTTATAATTTCTCCACCCATTATTTCATATTTAGTAAACATTCTTCCATCTATCTGCCTACTCCAGTTTTTTTGCCATTTCTGTATAGCTTGCAATCATTCACTTCAATCTCCTGTCAAAAATAAGTGCAATTCCATACTCCTTGCTGCTAGTTATTCAATCTATACAAAACTGAATACAACTTATTTAGATTTACCAGCATGATCATCCATGTGCAAAAATACTTGTACATTCACATTGCCATAAGCATGTAAAGTTTGCTATGGATCAGGGGTGGGATTCAGCCGGTTCGGACAGTTTTGGGTGAACCAGTATCTCCAACGATTAGCTGGGCCAGCCCAACCGCCCCTGCACTTTTCTCTCCTTTATCCTCTAAGCTGATTCACGTGGTGGAACAGATTGCCATGTCTCAGCTGTAGCTACTGTGTTACTACATAGAAGGTAAGTTGGTTGTTTTAAAGCTGAGCACACGCACAAGGCATGTGCTAGGTGTGAGGTTGCGTGTGTGATCACCAAACCAGTTGTGCAACCGGTTAAAACACATCACTGCTATGGATGTAAATATGATGTTGATACATGTACCCATAAATACATTAAATAATCAAGTGGAAATAAATCCTTGGCTAATTTCTTGTCCAGCATTGAATCATTCTGAGGCATGCTTTACTTTTAAAATATATCAATGTTTTGATTTATTTGATTAATATGAATCAATTTATTCACTAATCAATTTTCATATTGGTGTAAAACATCTCTCAGCAAGCCTATTCACTTTAACCTATCTTGAAACACCTTTCTGGTACCCCATAATGTAATTGTTTTCATTCTGTTCTAAACATCTTCCACTTTTTATTCGTTCTTTTGGAAGACAAATCTGTCATACAAGACTTGAACTTTTTTTCCTGCCATTGCTCAATTTTCATTCTAGCTTTATTCACTTCCTCCCTTTTTAAAAATTTATATCCATTTTCCCCAAAAACCCTCTGCATATTCCTTCCTTTCTAATGTATATTCATCAGCAAATGAATATATCACATATAAATCATATATTCAAAGCAGATCTTGTTCTAACCCGATAATTAGTCACCATTCCCATTCATTCTTGGTTCACCATATTGACTAATAATTTTTTGGCCACTGTTTTCTTTTCTCTTGTTTCCTACCTAATCAAATAACTTTTTCCTCTGAATCACATTAACTTAGGATGTTGCCCAGTTTTTCTCAAAATTCATCCTTTGTTCTTTATTGTTCCAATTATTCATTAGAGTGTAATATGCAACTATCACAAAACTATGAATTCCTTGTTTCACACTGACAAATTTCACACTACTGTTTGGCAGTAAATCTTAGATAGTCCATCATTTTGTCCCTTGTACAGCAATAGGATTAACTTGACTGGAGACACTAAAACCAGATTATATGAAAAGCTTTATCATGGACTAAAATGAAGCCTTAAAGACAATACTAGATCTTTGAGGTGAACAGAAGTCAGACTCTTTACATACGTATATGCTCCACAGTTTTCTTCCTATTGTTTCAAATTAAAAATACAAAGCTGATTTTTGCTGGCCTCGGAAGGCAGCTAAATAAATATTATATAAAAGTTCTATAAAAATATAAAAATTATATAAAATTATATAACCTGGGAATATCAATCACAACAATCTAGATGACACAGGTTCATACTTTCTGACATGCATTTTAACCTTTTTATTAATAATCAAAGCTATACTTTTCATGATTATATCGATCAACTCTATGAAATCAGATCATCTTATTCAGATCTACTACATCAGGGATGTCAAACATGCATTGTCACGGTGGCATCACGTGACATATCAGGACATTTTTCCCTTCGCTAAGCTGGGCATGGGTGTGGCCAATGTGTGATGCATCCACGAGTTTGTCAGCCCTGTACTACATCTTTCCACTGTTTCTTTACAAGCATGTATTCATCAACTCTACTCCACTTTTTTCTAAATCACAATTTTTCCATATTCAATAATTATCAGCATAGATAACCTCTGCCTTTGATCATTTGAGATTTTTACATAATACTGTAGAATAAGCTAGGAAACTTATAGATATGGCTCAAGCCTCATATAGCATTCCCTGCTAACAATAAAAACAATATTAATCAGTTTGGGTACAGTATGGCAGAAGTGCAACCAACACACAGTTTTAAAGACTCATGCTATTCTATGTAAATTCTATATAATCTAGAAATTATCTTTCAATTCATCATATTCTTGTTTGCATCCTTCTAACTAGGAAGTATACATAGTGTTCTAATACATGAACAGGACATTTTCAGAATGCTTCCTTTCCCTTCCACTTCAAATGTATTCCTGTTCCTTTGGTTGCATTTCCAGATGGTTATCTTGGAGAGTGACTATAGAAGCAAATAATTTATGAATGTTCATGTGGCTTCATCATAACATACAGTTCGTAACTGATGAAAAATGGAAATTGATGTGATGAAGTGGAAGCAATCTACCTGTACAAAGATTATGTGTTGTTTATTTGTAATCATTGCCTTTCCCATATAAACCAAGAACCAATCCATCCAATTACCACTGCTTTCTATTTAGTATACATCTATTGTTGTGTTCATATAAGGAAAAAAAGAAAATCATTTAAAAACTGACAAATAGCTTAGAGGCAGGTATGTCCATTGAGTTCCCAATGGCTTCCCAGTATCACCATTTACAAAAAAAACCCCAAAACAAATAAAAAACACAGCTTCAGGAAGCAGTAAGTTGTAATAGAGCAACGGGGAGTAATAGAATAACCCATTTCTTGCATTTTAGTTAGCCCCAACTACTTTCATCTGATGGGTCCAAGAATGTACATTTACATTTAATGGTAAAGAGGATGGAAGAAGGGTTGGAGTTCTCTTCAGAGAAGCGCAACTGGAAGTAAGAAAATTGATTTGGTATGCTGGCTATATATATGATAATTTAGCTATTTTAGTGTTTATACTACCATATTTCTCAGAAAACATGACCCACCCCAATAATAAGCCTAACCCCACTTTTGGGGGTGGGCCTAATTTTGCCCCTACCCTGAAAATAAGCCCGGGGTGGGTGCGTGTGGGTGTGGGTGGGGGAACTGTCCGGCTACAGCTGCAGCCCACTGGCCCCTTGGGGAAGCGTTTGCTAAAAAGCCTCCATTCCAAATGCTGAAGTTTCAGAATAAAGGCTTTTTGACGGAGGAAAATGGGGAGGGGGGACTTTCCTACTTGCCATCTTTCCCTCAGTCTGTGCTGAGCTCCAGATGGACGTGCACGGACAGGCTCTGGATGGACACACACGGCACCCTCGGGGCTCCGTTTTGCCTTCTGAGGTCTGTCGGAAGGCATCTGCAGCCAATAACAGAGGTCTGGCTCAATCCGGAGCTCTATTATCGGCTGCAGAGGGCTTTCCAGAAAGCCCTCTGCAGCCAATAATAGAGTCTCTGTTAAAGGTTGTGGATGCCTTCCGGTAGGCCTCTGAATGCCAGGGTGATGCATGTGAGTGGCGGCAAGCAGCTGCATAAGAGGGGTCAGCAGCAAGCTCCTGATGGGTGGGGCTGTCGGTGCCACCGCCACCAGGTGAGGGTGTCTGCAATTTGCGTTGTGAAGAACGAAGCGAGGCGGTGGGGGGGTGGAGGGTGAAGCAAGATAGGGGGTGCGAAGCTGCTCCATATGCTCCTCACCAGCTTACCTAAAGACATTTCAGCCAGGGCACCCATGCCAAGCCCCCACCCCCACCCCATCCCCAGGGCAGCAACATCCCTTCACTAACCTGCTTTCCTGGTCCATTTTCCGCTGCGTGTGCAAGAGGTCTGTGGGACTATGGTAAGTTACTCACAAGATCTTTTTTTTTTTTCATGAGAAGTTGGAAGGTCTGAACTACGGTGGGGGGTTTTTACCGTAGTCCCATAGGCTTCTTGCACGCGCAGTGGAGAATGGACCTGGAAAGCAGGTTAGTGAAGGGATGACATTGCCCTGGGGGCGGGGTGGGGGTGGGGGTTTGGCATGGGTGGGAGGAAAATTA
>JANHFL010001636.1:89967-100419 GCA_032468155.1 Oxyrhabdium leporinum | reverse complement strand
ACCAACAGACACCTGGAAGAGGGGTGCCAGGAGGAGAGAGGAAGTTGAATCGGAAAGAGGATTGGGGAATGTGACCTCTGAGTAGGGCCTGGAGGTGGATCTTTGATTTTCTTTTGGGTGGGGAAAAACCTGGAACTTCAGATTCAGGTTTTTCCCCAGATGTACCAACATGGTTTTCTCTAATAAATTCTTACTTGGATATAAATGTGTCTGAAAGCTGACTGGACGAGCAGAACTTTGATGGAACCCTGACAGGAAGCCCTATACCAGGGGTGTCAAAGGTCCATGGGCTGGATCTGGCCCACAGGGTGCTTAGATCTAGTCCATGGGGCTGCCCTGGAAACAGTGAAGGTCCACCCCTCTGTGCTTCTACAAGTGAAAACGCAGCTCATGAGGGCCGTGCACGCCCCTCTGGAGCTCCGTTTTCGCTGGCAGTGTGTCTGCAAAACAAACTACTAGTAAAAGTGGCATTTGATCACATGGCAAGGATGCATCAAGAAATGTTTCCCCCTTTGCATTTGAGCATCCAAGGAGGTACAGGAAAGGAGAAAGGGAAAGAGGAAAGACAAAGAAAAGGAAGGAAAGATGGGAAGCGAGCAAGGAAGGAAAAAGAAGGAAAGAGGGGAAGGAAGAAGAAAGGAGAATGAAGAGGGAAGGGACGGGGGGAGGGAGGAAGAAAGGAAGGAAGGAAGGAAATTATTATGAGAGGGAGGTAGGTCTGAGGGAAGTCCTGCCTTAGCACTTGACCACCAGCAGCCCAGATGCCCTTTCACTATCCCCTTGTCTTCCTAACCTCTCCTGGTGGTCTCTCATCCTATTGCTGAGGATGCTTTGATTACAAAGCTGGGTCTCTTTGCGTGGAGAGGGAGTGACCCACACGTTTTGCCTTCCCTCATACTCCATGAGCAACCTGGCCAAGGTGAGCAAGTACAGCAGTACTAGCCTTGAGGAGGAGATAAGCACAGCCTGGCACCCCTTTGGGGAAGTGGGCTGGGTTTGGCTGGGTTGGGTTGTAGGGTCCCTGTGCCCTGGGAGCTCGAGGGCTGGGATAGGCGCTTGCCCTTAATTGCCTAGGGCTCGGGATAGCCTGCGCTGCCATCCAGGGGGTCCTCCATGTGGCCTGAGAGGGACAGCAAGGCTCCTTTGGAGGACAAGTGTTTGGCCCTCTCCCTGATTTCACCTTCCTCCTCTCGAGACAATGGATTCCCCTTCCAGCCCCACTCAGGCCATCACGGGTACCCATGACATGAGTGACGTCGAGCTGGTCATGCCGACCCTGGCCAAGTCAACCCTGGCCACCTCCCTGAGGTCAAACACAACCCTGATGCGGCCCTCAATGAAATCGAGTTTGACACCCCTGCCCTATATCATTTTATACAATCTCTTCTTAAAAACTTCCAGTGTTGGAGCATTCACAACTTCTGGAGGCAAGTTGTTTCAGTAATTAATTGTTCGAACTGTCAGGAAATTTCTCCTTAGACAGTTAGACATCCTAGCAATGATAATGAGGAATGATGATGATGAGTGGAGGATGATCCACCCTGTGGCACTTATTGTGATTCCTGTCCAATGAATGCTGAGTGGCCCCAGAGGAGTCGGGAAACCAATTTTAATTTCCCAGAAAAATCCAGATGAAGCACCATCATTCCATAATATTCTGAGTGTGCTTCCAAGTCTTCCATCCATAGACAAGAACAGATTCTGACATACAGCAGGCTTATGAAATTAGTTGCTTTTTAAAGTATTATTTCTGTTTTTCATTAAAGCACAGAAGTGAGTCAAGTGACTCATTTTGATATTTATGTTAACTCATAACTTTGCGACTGCCAAGCAAGCAAAGAAATATGAACCTGGCAGCCAAGTTGCTTTTTCTCATCAATGGAAAGAGTTGGCTTTGGCTACTGGAATGAGACTTCCTCCCAACTCACACCTGAGCTTGGTACTTGCAGAATTATAGTAGTTATCAAGATTGGTAGAAAGTAAATCAGAAAGAGGCTGGTAGCACTCCAGATTTTTTTTTTTACCAGCATCATCTAACATGGCTCTTATCATACACTGTAAAGATAGGGAAACTGAATAAGTGTTGCTAATACCATTGCTTATTTTCAGAGTAAATGTATTGTAATGTGAAGATACTTAATTTGTGAAGGCAGCATTTTTTTTCTTTAGGATGCTGTAAATCATTTCTCCATTTTCCCCAGCTGTCACTGTGACTTGCTATACAAATTCAACTCTCAGTTCTTTTTTGGGTTTCTCCATCATTTTGGTTGCTATTATAGAAAATAAGATGGTGCATTGTATAGTTACCACAATGAAAAGATTTTAATGCCTTTGAAAAGTATAGAATTTAAGTGTAGGTGTTAGTCTAGATTTTAAAAGGGCAGCTGCTGTGGGAAATTTAAATTTGTCTCTTAACAAACAGAGAAGAAAATAACCTTTGTAAAGAATAGTAATGAGTTAAACATAGACAAGTGGTTGAGTAACAACTGATAAGGTTTTATGGGTATTGCTAATCAATGTTTCAATCCATTCCTTTCCATTTCTCTTGTTTTATTATCGTGCACTGCTGTTCCTTTTCAAGATGCATTTAAAATTTGTTATTTGTTTTTATGGAGTAATGCTATGAAATTCAAGACTGTGATCATGATTTAACTTAAGATATTAATTCCAAAGGAACTTATTCAATCTGAATAGATCACAATCTAGTCTCAGGGATTTTAAAAATAATGTGTTTAGAAAAGCAGTGTATTAGTTCCATTATATATTAATGAAATAAATGTAATACTAGCAGTATACTTTAGCAAGTTGCCATCAACACCTAATGCATGCAATACTTTATTTCATCAATTTATTTCACAGAAAACAATATATTTGTTGCTCTGAAGCTTTTTAGGTGCTAAAGTTTATTCTCCCATATCCTTGAACATTCAAAAAATGGTGGCCAATTATAGGAGTCTCAATAGTCCAAGCCAAGAATTCATAGTAATAATCAAATTAAGGAAGTAAATAAGTTTGGCAGTAGCAGTTTGAGGCTTTTTCTGCTGCTTACCTCAATAGTCTCAATAAGCTTTTCAAGCTTTAGCTGTGAATATTCCTTGTGTAGTCTCTGGCTACTTCCTTCTCTCTAAGGTTTTCTACTTTGAGGAACTAGTTCTATTCTCTCTGTCATCCTGGGCAATGAGCAAAGTTTCAACCAAGTAATGTGTAGGGATGAGGGAGTTAGCTAGTACAGGGCTAATAAGACTAATTCCAGCAGGCTTCTCTTTGTTGTCCTCTGGCATATGCTATCACCTTCATTCTACTTCTCCAACATCCACATCTGCCCTTTCTTCAGAACAGCCTTTAAGTACTGAGCCTGTATAGTGTTTTTCCAAAAGACAACTGGACTTTCAGTGAAAATGTTTCACTTCTCATCCAAGAAGCTTTTTCACTTCTGAAGAACTGAAGAAACTTCTTGCATGAGGAAAAGGCCAAGAAAGTCCAGCTGCCTTGTGGAAAAGCATCTTTGAGACACCATGACCTGGATGACTGAGAATCTCCATAGATACTGAATCTGTAGGCACATATAGTCTGGAGCTGTGGCTTACTCATAGTTAGTCTCATGTTTTTCCTTCACTACAATTGCCAGGGAAATAAATGGACCACAGTACAAACTAATGTCTTTACTCAAGATACAAATGAATATTCCCAAATTATATTATCTTTCTCATGTTACATGAAGACAGCTTCCTTAAGTCCAGAGTGTTAGGAAAGAGAAGGGAAGAGAAGTGAACAACCAGCAAAGATGGATGGAATTGATTGGCATAGCAATGAATACAGCAATGGAAGATCTGAAGGGCCAAATTGAGGTACAGTAATTCTGGGGAAGGTCTATCATAGCAGTCATTAACAGTCAATTTGATGGCACATAGTCATCAATAATTTATATTTAGTCTTTCTTCTGTATGCTGACCTCTGCATGCATGGAGGTCTCCCCAAATTTTATGTTTTTATTACAAGATATGTTGGGATGAGATAATATAAATGATGTAGCTTCAAATCATGGACTGAGTTCTATGGCTAAGGTGGATTTTGAGTCTAGTCATCCCACTACAATGTTTCTCTTTAATGGGATCCTCCAATTAAAGATCTTCTAAACATACTTTGAGTTTCTGCAAATTCTCAGGTCTGCCGGCACCCTGCTATTTTTTTGGCCACATAAACAAGAGCAACAACCTAAACGAAGGATATAAAAATAACACTTAAGATCCACAGCAAAATTTTATAGAGTGCTGGTTGTCCAATTATTTGGCCACTTTGTGATTAAGGGTGGAGGAAATAAATTCATTTGATCAACATTTTAATAATACTGACACAGGTGTACAGATGTTCATCCCTGTGCTTTGCACAAAATTGTATCTAAGGCATAGACCACACTCTACAAATTGTAGCATTCAGGCTGTCAGCGTTCCAATAAAAAACCCCTTGTCTATTCAGCACTCGGAAACAAAGTTCATCCAAGTAAGAATTTATTAAAGAAGTCATATTGGCACATCCGGGAAAAAACTGAATCTGAAAGGTTCAGATTTTCCCTCCCCAGGAGAAATTCAATGATCCACCCTCCTGCCGCCATCAGTGATCACATGGCCCAATCCAACTCCATCCCAAACGAAGTCCTTTTTCCTGGCACTCCTCTTCCAGGTGCAGGTTGACATGTCCTTGACTCTCTGGGGAAGAATGTTGTGCCTACTCTGCCCAGCTCACTGTGAATATCCTCCCTCCCATTTTCCCAGGCACTAAATGTGGCAGCCGCAGAGGCCTTCTACAAATATGGCTCCCAAGTCTGACAACTTCTTAACTGAATCCATAACAGGTGGGGCTTGTATTATGTCAAGACATTTCTATCAACATTCTGCTGCAAATTAAAATGTTTTTAATTCTTTAATTCATAATTAAGCCTATTGACGTTCAGGCACATATTTATGAATTACAAGTTATAGTAATTAAGACATCTCCATAAACTTATTTTAACTTAACTTCCTTATTCATATCTCCTACTTATTACTTACATGAACACATATGTACAAATCTTTTATTTTGTGAATTAATGAACAGGTTTTACTTTTCATATATTCCAAACTACAATCTTTCTTATGCTGTGGTTATCACTAAATGCATCCATACTGACCACAAACAGCAATCATGGCTTTTTAAGTAACATAATCAAAGTTTAAACTAACTTACCAACCTTAGCTATACCATGTCACTTGTAGCATTCCCTGCTAATTAAGGACATAATGTTCTTTCTTAATAACTGGCCATTATGCCACAAGCACAATCAAAGCTTAGTTTTAACCAAGGCATACTCATGCTATTCTATGTAAGCTACATCTCTGATCTACTTTTCAAGCCAGCATTGTCCACATCCCACCACTTAGAATGTACACACAGTATACTAATATAGTAAGAAAATATCTTCCAAATTCAGTTCAAAATATTGCTTTCATTAAAAGGTTGATGCTTTCCCAATTTGTTTTAATGCTGCTCTAGTGGTTGTTTTCCAGACTGTGAGATATGCTATGCTAGTTTATCATGATTCAGAGATTATAGTTTAGTGACATCTGTTATAGCAATTACATTATATGCTCTGCTAACCATGAGAAAGAAAAAAAAGCAAACAAAATAATGATTGCTATTTTTTTCAGTTTGGGGCAAAATCCCATAGGCTGGTTTTTGCCCAACCTGGATAAAATGGTATAGGTTTCATTCATGATTCCATATTATGTTTTATTTATTTATTTATTTGTGTCCCACCTTTATTATTATTTATAAATAGCTCAAGGTAGCAAACATAGCCAACACACCTTCCTCCTCCTATTTGAGGAGGAGATAGGATAGGATAGGATAGGATAGGATAGGATAGGATAGGATAGGATAGGATGAGGTAGGGTAGGGTAGGGTAGGGTAAGGTAAGGTAAGGTAAGATAAACTAAGCTGAGGTGAGATGAGATGAGATTAATCTTTATTGTAACTTTTTTCTGTGAACACACTGGTACACATTAAAAATGAAATGCTGATCCTCATACACATACATGCACATACATATGCATATGCTATTTATACATATACTATAGCATATATAGTATACATACACATACACAGAGTGGGAAACAAGGTTGATACTATATAGTATAAGCAGAATCTAGTTGTTTTCCTTCAGATGCTGCAAAATCTCCTCCCATAAGGTAACAAAGAAAGCCGGTCATAGAGAGGATGTGTAGCATCTCACACAATACTATGGACCCTGATCAAGCATTGCTTATATGCTATGTCCTGGATAGAAGGAAGTGAACTTCCAAAAAACTTTTCTGTTGTCCTCAACACTCTGCACAGCCTTCCTATCCAAAATAGTAATACCTCCAAACCACACATTAATACAATACAACAGGATGCTTTAAATCCTCCCTCTGTAAAAAGTGATAAGGATCGCAGAAGGAAGATGTTCTATTCTCATACGGTGCAGAAAATTCAGGTGCCGCTGTGCACGCTTCACCAGTGTCTCATTGTTGAGAGACCAAGCTAATCTTCTTGTCAGCTGCACACCCAAAAACTTGATACTTCTAACCACCTCCACAGTTGAAAAACACAGAGGTGTATGGCTATGCCTGCCTTTTCTGATATAGGATATAGGATATATCAGTGCAGAAGCACACTGTCTTGATTTGAAAGGTCAACCTCGAAAACTTTTTTAGACTTCCTGCCCATGAATTTGACTAATCATCATGTTCTCTAACCTGACATTTTTTTCAAATCATATCCTGAAAGGGCTCAATGGTGGTGGTGAAAGACAGCATAAATTGATTTGAGAATCTGGGCTGTTAACATCTGACATGGCTGCTATTAATCTCTTCAGAGCTATTCCAGGTGGCTTCCAAAATTAACTAGTTATCCAAAATGTTTAACAAAACTGACAGCTAATTTTATAGACCCATTAGGGATCTATTTATAAATTACACTAATACTGTTAGTGTTCTAGATCTATAATAAGGAATGAAACCATCACTTTTCAGATTAACATAAAGGGTTTATTTTGTTGTTTTTTTTGTTTTTTGCATGGGTGGGTTGGAGGAATTGGAGGATTAAAACATATAACATTCTGGACAAGGCAATAAATATTACGTAGACATCAGTCAGTAAATGTGAAATCATCTATTCACCAGAATACAGTGATAAAACATCCAAGGCTTTTAATTTCCCCTTAATATATTTCCAGTGTTTCAGAATTTACAAATATATAATACTTTGGGATATCTTAAGGGAGGAGCTAAAAAGAAAACAATTCCAATTTTTACTAATTAAAAAAAAATATACACAGGGCTTGAATTGACAAATTGCTAATAGGGAATTTTTAAATAAAGAGAGAGAACTATAAATGGCCCAGTACTAATTTTACTGGCTTGGCAAAACTATCTTGAAGTTAAGAAAATGTGATAACTTCTCACAAGTCAGCATGCTGAAACTATCAATTAGCTGAGCCAATGCTAAACCAATAGACAAAAGGTCAGTTTTGTTTTCCAAGTGCAATGCTGGACCCTATTCTGTTTATATCTTACCACAGAGCTTCACTTAGATTGACCAAAATTATTCTGAGAACACCATCTGCACAGAGGATATCTGGGTGGAAGTAATTTGCAATGGAGAAGCAATAGCCACAGTTGCAACATTTGAGGGCTAGTCTAGTTACAACTTTCCCACTTTTCTTCCAGCATAGCTGACAAAATAACCTGACAAGTCAAGGGAGGTAAACAGTCAGTGAATATAGAATTAAGCACTCCCTTCCAATCTCTCTCTTTCTTCTTCTCTCTCATAGCATCCCAGGCACATCTCTGCAAAACTACCTTATATAACAACCAACCATTTAAAAATGCTTTAATTTTGTGGCTAGTTACCTTCTGTTATAGAATAGTGGACATCATCTCTAACTAGTGTGCAAAACATACTGGCATATATCAACAGCCTTGGTGCCAACATAATGACAAAAACAACCTATCGTATCAAGCTTTATATTTGTGCACATATTGCTAAAGCTGGAAATAAATAACCAAGGAGATAGATAATTATCAAGACAGAAAATGTTGCAAAAGAATTTTGATACAGGATAGGAGTATTTTGGCTGGTATAAATCCTTCATAAAGTCAGACATAAGCATCAATTCTGTAACTCTTCAGCAAAAAAAACACCCTATCATGCTCACAGTTGTGCTTCTTGCTTTCTTGTTAATGAGGTATTTGTTATGCATTCATTAGTTTGTATTCTATCATCCAGATCCATCCATATTTTATTTTTATCTTTGAAATAGAAGTAGTACACTGGGGACTTATTTGCTTAAAAGTCTACACTGAGTACTCAAGGATGCATCAATTTACTCATCTTAAACTGAAATTATACCCAGGATACATGCCTAGCAAAACAAAAACACCGAACCTTTATTCAGCATTATAGTTTCTACTCCCTATAATAAAATGTCTAAGTAACAATTAGGTAATGTTAATCTGAGATCAAATATAACAGATTCTCATCATTTTGTTCCTGCTTATTTTAACTCATTAGAAGCTGCAATCTGGATCAAAAGATAGAAAGAGCAACAGAAATATTTTAAGGTGTTACAGTAAAATGAACAATGTTATCTGAATGAATATTAATCTCAGAAATAAGAATATATTCTCTCAGCCTCAGATTCATTTAAAAAAAATACATGGACAAAAACAAAGATCTGTAATAATCAATGATCTTAAGTGGGAGGTATTCTCCCAAATTCATGCTGACATTAACTTGTCATTAAATTCTATGTGCTTTTATCACCCTAAATCCAGCCTGAAATGCTTCTTATGATCAAACTATTTATGATGGCAAATAAAGAGCTACTGCTGAATGTAAAAGACCATTCACATTTTTCTTTCTTTTCTTTCAAAATGTCTTTTAATTTTCCCCTCTAGTACAACTTTCTACCATATTTATGCTCACAACAGGCAAGTCAGCATGGAAGTCAGTAATGGAGAAATGGGATAAGAAAAAGTATAAACGAAATAAGCTTTTCCTCTGAAAATATAACCGTGTTTGTTTGTTTATTTTAAAGCAAGCAAACAACCAAGTAGGGAGTCATAACAATAATCTGCTATTTGCAGTGAGCCGCAATGGTGCAGTGGTTAGAATGCAGTACTGCAGGGTACTTCTGCTGACTGCCGGCTGCCAGCTGCCTGCAATTTGGCAGATCGAATCTCAACAGGCTTAAGGTTAACTCAGTCTTCCATTCTTCCAACGTGGGTAAAATGAGGACCCAGATTGTTGGGGGTGATATGCTGACTCTGTAAACTTCTTAGAGAGGGCTGTAAAAGCACTGTGAAGTGGTATATCAGTCTATTGCTATTTGGAACATCAGATCCATGCCTTTTTTTTTTCTTGCACTATCCCAAGTTAGTCGCTACCAAGGCAAGAGACAAGGATAATGGTCCCTGAGGAATGGAAAGCCTATATTCCTTTAGATTGGGGAAAGACATCTTCAGTTTCTTTCTTTCTTTTTTCTGGCCCTGGGACCCCTCAGGACACAGCACACCAAAATACACTGGTGAATTTACAACAACATTAAAATTAGAGCCATGGTGGCACAGCGGTTAGAATGCAGTACTGCAGGGCTAACTCACTGCTCACTCCAGGTGTTTGATTCTGAGCGCCCCACGGTTGACTCAGCTTTCTTTCCTTCCGAGGTCAGTAAATTGAGGATCCAGATTGTTGGGGTAATATGCTGACTCTGTAAACTGCTTAGAGAGGGCTGTAAAGCACTCTGAAGTGGTATATAAGCCTAGGTGCTACTGCTATTAAAGGGTTTTCTGCCCTTGTTTGGGAAAAATCACAAAATGTATGGTAGTTTTAATCTTATTATTTTTATCCTTTTTTCCCCAAAAAAAATCAACTCCAAAGTGTTAAAAACAGCTGAAAATTCCACCCCTCCAATTATGTTAATTGGTTACCGAACTTGGTTGCTGTTTAAAAAAGAAGAAGAAAAAGTCTCACTCGGCCCATAAAAAGTGTGTTTTATTTTTGTTATTGTTAGACTTCAACTTCCATCATCTCAGATCACTGGCATTCAAATATGGGCAGACAGAATCATATAAAACTTGGGAGATCATGAATCCTCATTCTTGTTTAGAGAAGCCTTTACTGTTCTTTTAGGAAAACAGCAATATTCATAATGCCTGTAGGTATATTTTAAGATGTACAGTATACTAAATTTTATGACAACTTGCCATTTCCTTGTGATAAGTCTAATAGATGTAAAAATACAATGAAACAAACTAAGACAAAGCCTCAAATTGCAAGAAAAAGCTTGGAAAAAAATGGTACAATATGACATTGTCACCTTTCTCTCTTACTAGAATCCAATTCCTAGTATAACATTTTTCCTTGTGGGTATAA
>JANHFL010001636.1:55115-67777 GCA_032468155.1 Oxyrhabdium leporinum | reverse complement strand
ATGTCCATTCCCTCCCCCCCAGGTTTATTTTCAGGGTAGGGGTAATATTAGACCCATCCCTCAAAATTTAGGATTGAGCTTATTATTTGGGTGGGTCATGTTTTTGGAGAAACTGTGTGTGTTTGTGTGTGCGCGCGCACGCACGCACACACACATATATATACACACACATATATAGTTGTATTATGTGTATGTGTGTGTATGTATGTATGTATACACACACACACACACACATACAGAGAGAGAGAGAGAGATTACATAGACAGACAGACAGACAGACAGACAGACAGATAGTTAGATAGATAGATAGATAGATAGACAGACAGACAGGCAGGCAGAGACTTATGTTTTTTGTGTGTGCATGTGTGTGTTTGGGTGTGTGTGGACAGAAAGAAAAACACACACACAATGAACAACCTAAGTTAAAAAAATAAATGAAGAAAGCCTTAACTTCTCAATATTTTCTGTCTTATTCATGGTAATTCTGTTTCACCGCCTTATGTGTTTTCTATTAGAAGAAAGGATAAACAAAATGTGCTGATTAATTTTTAAGTTGGTGTATTTTTATTTTCCATAAGTATGGAAACTCCAAACACTTTGTTTCCAATGCAAATGGAATATCCCATGTCTGATTGAGGTAGCACCAGTTTAATAACACAGTATAAAACAAATTCAAATCAAGAAACAGATCCATGGTTGTGCAAGGTTACACTGTACCAGAGAGGAAGGTCACTGATGTGTGCAGACGGCTGAAATTTGTAAAGGCAGATTCATATTGGGACACTTTTAATGAGATTTCTTCCTATGGGATTCCATCCCAAATACCTCATAGTTATGCAAATATTGCAGCATATTGTAACAACAGGCAAAAACTGCATTTCTGTATTCCTTTATCATGCTGCACTGTAAGACAAGGCAGTTATATCTGAAAAATAAAAGTATATCAACCTGCTTTACACCCTGCAATTGTATGTAGGTTGTCAAACTTTCACTGTATTATTCTAGCATTGAATCTGATACGCTATCACTTTGAAGAATGCATATCACTGAAAGGAATTCTTTAAAAATCTATTTCTGAAAATGTCCCAGTTTTTGTTTTTCCTCTTATTTCCTGGCAAGTCTGTGTCTTCATTTGTTTTAGATTACTGCACCTGGATTCAAAGAGCTCTCCTGTATGTTTAGTAGCAACAGAGAATGGAAATACTTAGCAAGCAAAGCTTTATCCAATTACTGTAATCCCACACTATGAGAAAAACCCTTGTGACAAAATCATTCCTATGATTCAACTCAAAGGCCTGTAAGCCACTCAATTAAATGCCAAGCATTCAGCTGGAGGCTATATTATAGACAATTTTATTGTGTGCTATCCAGAGTCACTTCATGTGATTTGGGAAGCCATATAAATTTGACAAAGAAATAAATAATGATATAGTTCCTTCTATTCAAGTATTTTGTGTCACAATTTTGATATACTCCAGCCAACATGGCCATAGGCGATGACATGAGACAGTTGTCATTCCAAATGCCAGAAGAAATCTATTCACCAATTTGATCAATAGGCTTTACCATTTCTATTTCTTAAAAAAAGGTGTGTGTGTGTGTGCGTGAAAACCTCATACATTTACATCAAATATGGGATATTGTAGAGCAGGGGTGTCAAACTTGCAGCATCACGTTGTTGTCACGTGACATATCGTGACTTTTTTTCCCTTTTGCTAAAATGGGGGTGGGGTGGCTAGCATGTGATGCATTCAACCTGTGGGCCGTGAATTTGACATCCCTTTATAGAGGAATGAAGGGGAAGGGGAAGGGGAAGGGAAAGGGAAAGGGAAGGGAAGGGAAGCAAAGGGAAGGGAAAAATACAACTATGAGTAATCAGAGTTTTTTTTCGGAACAGAAGGGTTAAAAGTAAGGATATACAAAATGTCCCTTTAGTATTGTGGTGAACCTGAATATAAGATAAAGTCTCCCTCAAATAAACTTTCATTCTTAATTACAGGAGCCCATCTTTTTGTGGGGAAGGGCATAATATGGCAGTAACTGGCCACTGCCCACTTCTGACAGGTTCTCTGCCTTTGGCAGAGTGTACCAGTTTAATGACATGTGGGAATGAGCTTGAGAGACAGGCAGAAGAACCACACTTAATAACTATCATGCAAAAGGTATCTCAGCCTAAAGAAACAGAAAGGCCATGGGAAGCATTTCAGAAGGGACCCTCCTTAGTTTTCTGGAAAGTAAAAAATAAAGGATGGGAGAAATACTTTTAGTACCGTGTTTCTCAGAAAATAAGACTGGGTCTTATTTTGTTTTGCCCCCCGAAAAAATAGCTAGGTCCTTTTTTCGAGGGGTGCCCTAATTTTCCCAGACTAAGTTACCAGACTAAGAATCATCATCCTGCTGCTGATGTTACCTAGTTACATGTTCAGAAACTAAATTGAAACAAGCTTGGAGAGCAAACCACTGCCAAAATATTCATCTATTCTTTTTATAACTTATGAACAAAGAAAAAAAAAACATAAGTTCAGCACAATAGGTACATTACACTGTTATTTATCCAGTTTTTCTGTTTTGTTTTTCCTCCTAATGTTTCTATGTATGTGAGTATGGTTGCATATATGTATGTGTGTGTAATCTACTTTTAATACTTTTAAAATAAAAGCATTATCACAAAATGGCTACCACAAAAGATTTGCATATTCCTAAAATAGATGCCATGGGTACGGCAGGTTACAAAAGACACATTTATAGAAAGTAAACTTATATTTGGTCTATCAAATCTGGGTTACAAAATCAGCACAAGTACTAGATGGCAGCAAAGAAATAACCAAAAAAGTCAAATTCTTTTGCTACTTTCTAGGAGTCTACTGCTTTCTGCTACTTCAGTCGGGAAATTCTACCCAGCATTTACTATGGTTTATTTCCCAGAAAAATTGCTGCAAATAAACTCAACCTTAGAGTTTGATGCTTTGCTTTCCATTGTGCTGCCCTCTTCTTTTTTATTAAGATATCACATGGACAGAGGTCCCTTTCAAGCATCTACACATATTCTATACATGAAATGCAAATACAATCCCCTACAGAAACCCAACAGGAGAAAGTATTAAGTGCTTATGAAAGTGTTAAAAATGCTTCAAAGAAATCTCTCTTTATTTAATCTGAGGTTGGAAAACAAGAGTCCTAAAGCCTCCCTTCCTATAAGCCGGAGGTCCTCCTGATAACTTATCTATAGAAACCAGGACCACGGGCAAAGACTTCAACCATGATTCTGATACTTCTTTAACCAGAAAGTGTCACTTTTCTTTTTGCAAACCAAATGCTGAAAAAGATGAGATTAAGTACATGAAGATGTTAGCATTCAAGAGTTCTATTCAAAATAAAGGCAATAATATTGCTAGTGTCTAGAGTCATCCTAGTCATTCAGTCTGAAATACATTAAGGGCAAACTTTTCACAAGTATGTCAAGTAACTTTAAATTCATATGTTGGTTTTCTGGTCCTATTGGGATTCTAAAATCTTTTTGTAAGATCTGATTGTTTTTGTGTTTATCTTCAGATAAACAATGCACACAGCTATAAACAACCTTCTACTAAACTGTCATGAAGCTTTTCATCAGATTTCCCCCACCTACCCCTTCTGTCCCTGCCAATCAGTCAACCATTTTGTGGGGTTATAAGAGTACAACTAAGGCCCTTTGGAGGGCTTTAGCTTCTTAGATAATCATATCTGCTTGCCCTCCTGAAAAGGCTGGGAATGAGTTATTATCATATGTCAAACCAGTCAGTCAGCCTGGAAAGCCTGACCTTGTCCTTTATTCAGATTCTGTGAAGCGAAGGCTGACAGAAAACTTGCACATCATCCTTAATCAGCAAGCCTCCTTGGGTATCAGTTTGGACATACAGCAGGATTTAAAATGATTGCAGAGTGATGTATGAGTTATTAGCCTGGTGTAAACACAACTGACTTAATGGAATTTGGCCACGAAGAAATCACTCAGGAGTCCAGTGCTTCTTTTCCATCCTTCCATATTTCTTGGTGAAGGACTGCAATCAGCCTGAGAAACTTTTATCACATTCCCATTATAGCTTTGCATTTCAAATTTTTACAAGTTACTCTAGTGGGAGTATAACTACAAAGTAATGCTAATACTACTGCAATTAATGCCTGTCTAGGATTGCAGAGATTAATTTAAACATAAGGGCCAAGAAATCCATTGTGTAAACATATTTCAACTGCCTCCAAAGGCTGTTGAGAGACTGCCCATGTGATTGTTAACAGTAATAAGTAGGAAAAAGGCTCTAAAGTTTAAATTTTAGAGCCTGGTTGTGTTGTTTTGTGTTGTGTTGTATGTTATGTTATGTTATGTTACGTTACGTTACGTTACATTACGTTACGTTACATTACGTTACGTTATGTTACGTTATTTCGTATGGCATAATGCCCTGTAGTGAGAGAGAGAGAGAGAGAAAGAGAGAGAGAGAGAGATTTTTGCAGTGCAGTGTACAATTAACTTTTATGTGAAGTGTTGAATTTTGTCTATAATAATGATTACTGTAGTACAGTCCTGGGCAATTGATTTTCCTAAGGGGCCATATGAGAAACTGGGACTATTGTGGAGGGCTGAACCAATAGGGCTGTGAAAGTGTAGGTACACATTCACAACCATGCATCAATTGAAAAAAAAAATAGCAGTCTCCTTCAAAATGAAACCAATGTATTGCATGCATGATGCACATTTATTTACATTTGATTTCTAATTTTCAATTGACCTTATGTAGATCAGATAGGGACAGCCAAAGAGTTGGATGTGGTCCTAAAAATGTCCAGGTCTGCTCTAGTACATCTCAGAGTCTTCTGTCAAGTCAAATCAAAGGTTGAAGAAGGAGGAAAGAATTTGGAGAGATCTAATTTACCACCAAGCCTTGGTGTAGAGTTTGACACAAGGGGAGAAAAATTGCTCTTTAGTTTGGCTCTGCAGAAGAACAGATGAGAAGAGATGATGAGAAGGTGCATCATAGGAATAGCATCTCTTTTACAAATTCCCTGCAAAGGAATTGCTGATGTCACCCATATGTATATTTAGGCTTTATGTTCAAGGATAATTAGATATCATATTACCTTGTAGTAACAAGCTAACTGAGTCTCTTATTTTCCTGGTTATGCAATTGGTGCAGGATTTTGGAATGATCTAATCTGTTAGTTATTTTTTCTGATATACTTTGTACCATCTACTTTGGAGACAGCAATCAATGGATTTGTTCTCTCAGACACTTTTAATGTAAACATCTTAATTCTCTGAGAAATCTGGACAGAGGGGATTGTCCTCTGCGGAGATTCTGTTTTTATCTCTCAGACATACCAGATGGTGTTTCTAGGAAAAAAGTTGCTTCTTGACAGCTTTTGTATGTTGCTCCCCAGGGCTCCATTCTGTCTCCATTTTTTTTTACCATCTATATGAAACACTTGGAGAGATATATCATTCTTTTGATATAAGCTCTGTGGAAGCAACAGGGAAGGGCATACTTAGGATAGAATAAACCTGTATATCAAACAGGCGACGAAGCATTTAAAGCGCGCACACACACACACACACACACACACACATATATAGATATTATAATTCCCCTAATCAAGCAGCTAACAAAAGGAGACACACTACTGGATTTAATACAGGGATTCTCAAACTATGGCCCACGGGATGGATACGGCCAGCCAACGCAAAGTATCTGGTTCGTGGAGTGGTGGGATTCAGCCCCACCCTTCACCCCGCCCCTCATCATCAGCCTTATCTTCCAGCATGCATCTGCTTCAGCTGCACTTCTGGTTAGTTATTTCAACAGTTGAACCGCGCTACTGATCGCGCCACTGCTGCCGAAGGTAAGGCCGAAGAGTGCGGGGGAGGGCTGGCTGGTGATGCTGCTGCTGCAGCCACGTGATCCCAGGCCAGTGGGTAGGCAGGAGAGAGGCTTGCTGCTGGCATGCAAAATAACGCTGCTGCTGGCATAGCAGCCATGTGATCCCAGGCTGGTGGGTGGGCAGGAGAGGGGCTGCTGCTGGCATGCATTATACTCAGGTACAGTAGGGGAATGTGGTTGTCTTAAAGGGCATTTGAATGAGTTTTAGCCAACTTCAGCTGATTTTGAAAAAGCGAGGAGACATGGAATGGGAGCTGAAAAACATTCTGAAAGGCCGAACAGCACAGTTGCAGAGAAAGGGAGAAAGTGAGCCATCAAGGAGGATGGCCATCTCTGCCCCAGGAGAGGGAGGCAGGAAGGGCTGGCTGACTCATGGATCAGCACCACTGAGTCCCCACTTTGGGGCTTTCTCTCCAGATCTGCTCTGAGCAATGCCTGCCTGGTCCAAACCTGTGTTCCAGACACACGAAGCCCTTGCCTGAGCCTGTTGCACGTGTTTGACACATGTGGAGGAAGCTCCGGGGTGGCCAGTGATATTCCAAAAGCGGATTGAGACCACTGTAATGTGAATAGAATGGAATGGAATGGAAATAGGAGAGAATGGGATGGGAATATGGATGGGATGGGATGGGATAGGGATAGCAATAGCAATAGCAATAGCAATAGGATGGAATGAGAATGGAATGGAATGGAATTCAGCAAGGTTTCTCTTCCCCACCCCCGTTTGCTCTTCTAGCACACTTTTCTTTCCTGAACAGAGAGATGAGGGAGAGGGAGAGAGAGAGATGTTGATTGTAAGCTCCTTGGGGCTGAGAAGAATTGCTGCAAAATTGAGTTTTCTGAAGTAAACCACTATACTCCTAAACAACTTTAAAAAACAATCTAGTAAAAAAAAAGTCAACCAAAAGATCAACATGCAAACAAAAGCAAATAAAACATGCCAATGAGCAAAACAAATTGAAGTTTAATTTGTGTGTATTATTTAATGGACTGCTAAATTGGCCATGCCTACCCAGTCACATGACCACCTAGCCATGCCCACCCAGCCAGTCTGCCCCCCCCAACAGTCTAAGGGACCATGAATTGACCCCCTGTTTAAAAAGTTTGAGGACCCCTGATTTAATACAAGGTGTGTTCAGAATCCCTTCAACTCCAATCCTTTAAAATTGCATGCTATCTTGAAACAAGTATGCAAGTCATGGGCTGTCTACTATGAAGTTGCAATTTATCTTTTCTTGGAGTTTGGGAGTTGATAAAATATTATTTTTGTTTGGAATATTGTGTAAAAAATTAGTAATTCACTTTAAGAAGGATACTATAGATTTAGGAAAATGACAATAATAATGTTATTAAAGAAATGTAGACTGGAAACTGCCATGTAGGGGAAACTGCCATATTTTTTGCACTATAAGACGCTCCAGACCTTAAGATGCACCAAGCTTTTTGGGGAGGAAAACAAGAAAAAAAATCTGCCTCTGCCTCCCAGCAATTTGCCTCCTTGCAGAAAACAGCAAACTGCCTGGTCAACTTCAGCACAGTTGATTTAGCACAAGTAGCTGATCAGTGGTTGGATCTGCCTCCCGGAATACTGCCGATCAGCTGTTCCAGGCTGCAGGGATTGACATCACCCATTGCTGCCAATTGCTGCCTCTGCGCGCCCCATTTTTGGCCTCTGTGCATCCTGTTTTCAGCCTCTGTGCACCCCATTTCGTCCTCCACATGTCCCATTTTCCAGGCGGCGGGGATCACCATTGCTGCCTATCGTTGCCAATTACCAATCACCAATTGCCACCGCTGATAGCCACCAAATGGCAGCAATCAGCGGCGATATGCAGTGGTGGAGGTGGTGATTTCCGCCACTTGGAATGGGGCAAAAATGGGATGCACAGAGGCCAAAAATGGGGCACGTGGAGGCGGCAATAGGTTGCGGTGGCAATCGGCAGCGATGGGTGGGGGCGATCCCCACAGCCTGGAAAAGCTAATTGGCAGTCATCTTGGAGGCATAACCAACTGCTAATCAGCTGCTTGTGCTAAATCAGGCTGTGCTGAAGCTGACCAGGCTGTTTGCTTTTTGCTGCAAGGAGGCAAATTGCTGGGAGGCAGAGGCCGAAGGGTGGGGATTGGCGAGTGGACTGGGCTTCAGCAACATTCGCTCTATAAGACACACAGACATTTCCACCCACTTTTTTGGGGGTGAAAGTGCCTCTTATAGTGCAAAAAATACAGTAAATACAAAGACAGAAATGCTGCACATGAAATATCATTCTAGTAATGAAAAAAATATATCCTTCCAGAAAAAGTGCACATAGTTTAAAAGCCCTCCTTAATCTAATACTTTGGATGGATTCAGCAGCCAAAGAGCCTTTAAATTAGTTTTGCTGATACCATGGAAATGCTCATTCAGAGATTAAAATAAACTTAAATAGTGAATATTCTAGAAACCTTTGAAACTGAGGTCTTTCTGCATATCACTCTCTTTGTATATACTTTGAAAACTTCTGTGTTTTCAAAATGTGGCAGTTAATTCTGTTTAATATTAAAAAGGACTACTCTTTATCTTTAAACTTTTTAATGGTTATGGTCAAGTTACTTGTGAAGACATTTTCTGTCTGATTCCCACTACTTATTAAAGTTAAAGATAGTTATTAAATTATTAACATTGAGATAGTTGCCTGAAGGTAAACGATCAAATCTGCACATGAGTTTTGGAACACAATGCCCTCTGATATAATAAAACTAACATCATTGGTGGCCCTGAGAAATTCCTACAACACACTTATTAGCTGAGAATTTTAGTATAGGTAGTCCTCATTTAATAACTGCCTTATTTAGCAATGATTCATAATTATGATGGTGATAGAAAAGTAACACAATCTGACTCATTTCTGCTTCAAAATCCAAATCATCTTCACATACAAGCAAGACATTACTAAACTAGGGTGAATATTTGGCCCAAAAGTTTGTTTTATTTCTCTCTACTTCATTCATCACAGGATTTATTTTTTTTTAAATCCTTCTAAAGAAGGATAGATGTCTTAGAAATGAAATGGATAGAAAAAATAGTAACTACGTAGCACCATGATGTTTTAAAATAAAAGATATTAATGAAAGTATTATTGAAAGGGACAACCCTACTGGAACTTTTAAACTTGAGATTTAAAAGCCTATCTTTTCCAATAATGTTTGTAGGATTTATATTTTAAAAACATGATCAATTTTTGACAGAAGAGAGGGAGGAAGGGAAATATGTGATGGGAAGAAAGATGACAAGGAAGAATAAGCCAATTTCAGATTTTGTCATGTTTATCTTTATCCATTTTTGTTTAATTTTGGCTAGTGTGCTTTCCATGCCTAGGCAATTATTTTTGTTTGCACTTGCTTTAACTTTATCCTACTAAACATATTTACACAGAATCTTATTTCATATATACATTTTAGCAAGTTTTAAAGTTTGATTTAAAATAATGGTTGGTTTTGGTTTAAAATAATGCATCTGTAGTTATTTTCATAATTATATGAGTGTTTTTGCATGCATTTCCCATAAGATATACATTCTATATACATTTTTTATTTAAATAAATTTAAACTTTAATGGATAATTGAGGTTTGGTTCATACATTCATTCAAAAGTGCAAAATTAATAAGTCAAATATGTCAAATAATGTATATTTGGGTGCTTGAGTTTACATAATTACATTAAGAAGCAGACAAATCTAAGTGATTAAAAGAAATGAGTTTCGGCCAGGATGTTAAATATACAGGGAAATATTTTTTTTAAATGCTTCTATGAATTACTTTCTTCATGAGGGCATGCTCATTTCTTTATGACACTTCCTATCACTTCATAAATAGTAACAGACTTGGCACTTCATTATTAATTAGCAGTATAGCAAATTGGCTGTCAAGAACCTGACAGGTTTGTCTCTACAAACTTAAAGCAATTTACCTGCCATGTTTGGGATGATGAGCATACCTAAAAATGTGCAAAGCCACATCTCTTCTTATCTCAGGGGGCACTGTGATAATGCCAACACAGATCCTTTGGCAAGAAGCTCAACACTTCCAGGCAGATTCAAAACTGCTTTAGATATTTAATTCATTAAAATTAATCACAGGAAAATTGAATGTCCATTAACAAAATAAGACAGTGGTCAATGATGATAAACTCTAATGCTTAATAATATATTGTCTACAGAAGTTATTTTCAGAATCTCTCAAGGCTGGCAATCAAATAACCAAATTCATAGAAGAGTAGCCAGTCCTTTATACTACATGTAGTTAGACATACAAACTGGTCCAATATATGTTGAACACTCTATAGATTGGGCGCATGGACATTCATATGAGCATCAGTAGTAAATATTTTAATATATCTTCAAAACCACTTGGGGGCCACATTAATACAGACTGGAGACTCATTCATAGACATGTCTCCTCTCCCTCATTCTCTCCCACATATTTTTATGGTTCTTGGAGCAGAAAAAAACTATTTCTTCTTTCTCAGTCCAGTACCAAGAGGTTCAGTGATTTCATCCATAGCAGGAAAATTATGACTTTCATAAGGAACACTAATACGGGATAAAGTTATGTGTTCCACTCTACATCCATATTGCTCTTGTGCCACTCCTTGCCACATCCCTATTGGAAATGGCTGCTTGATAGCTATTAAAATGAGCAAGGCTTTATGGAGCTTTAGAGTGAATGAAGACCATGAATTGAATTAGAACATTGGTAGAGTGATCAAGAGCTATACATATATAAAAGAACATCAGCCCATCTAATTGCTAAGCAAAGGGCAGTGTCACTCAGATTGCCCTCACAGCTCTCTTGACATATTTAGCAACAAGAAAACAGTCTCAGCATCCTACATTGTGAACAGCACAGAGGTTCCTGCAGGATCAGGTATAATATTGTTTTCCTGGGAATCAAAACTAAGATTTTGGTACAATTGTTCTCCACAGTTATTTGCCCCTTGTACAGTCATACTTTACAAAGAAGTTATTTTTTCTGCCATTATTAATGCTACCGGGGATACGATATTCTTTAATTCAACCGTCCTCAATCTGCTCCCTGAACATATAAATGTGCCCCAGAATTATTAGCAAGCGTAAACATTACAGAAAATTATAGCAACCCAAATCCCCACAGCCTAGAGGAAACTTGAGATAACTTTACTAGAAGGATCTCATTTTGACTTGGTTGATCTTCTACGGATCAAATTACTGTATTAAACTCCTTACCTGACATCTACTGAATTCAGTGGGGGGGGTTTTGAGCATAGGATTACACTATAATGTCATTTAAAATTGTAGTGCTGGATCCTGCCCTTATATATTTTGTGCACTATATATTCAAGAAATATGTTATAGTAATTCTAAATTAAGATATATATATTTATTTTCATTCATTTATTTTGGGAGGAAAAAACATACTGTTGTAAAAATCACTGCAGAATCTTTCTCTATGTGCATTTGTTATATTTCTGCGTATAACAATTAAGGTTTAGCAGAGCTATAAAAATTATTGACCATAGCCTGTCATCAGTTCAACTGTAATGGGCAATCTCTCTGTGTTCTGGCTTTTGTTTTCGAAGAATCATTATAACCAAGGGACTATTATTCTTTTCTGTCTCTTTGAACAGTTTTGCTTGGAGAGGAGTATTAATCATTTCAGGATGAATGAGTTGGAATAACATTGAGTATCAATAGTATCACTAGCTATAGAAGTATTGTATACTGCGGCAAGTAGGTCTGTATAATGAAACAATTTGGGATTTTTAAAAATACTGAAATATCAGAGTTTTGGGCTAAATCTATGTGTGTAACATGTGCGTGTATAGTTGATTAGGCTTTATTAAAATAATAATTAAATATAACCATTGCAATGTTATATATATTAACATAGGAGCTATTACTAAAGATTCATGGATTTTCTTTTGAGTGTGTACATAGTATATTTATTTCTGACTATGCACACATGCACACACAAATACACACACCAAAGCCAAGCTGAAGTGTAGACTAAAATGTGCGTATATTGGAGAATAGTTATTTTGCTTTTGATAATGCATTTAAAGCATTTTATTGGTGTTCCACACCAACCAAAACAACTCTAAGAGCTATTTACATGCAATCAATTAAAAGAAATTGTAATCCTTTTTTAGCCAAATTTTAGAGATCAATTATTTTGGTATAGAAGAAACTTTATCTTGAACCCTTTCTCACAATAGTCAATACTTGAAATGTTTTCAATGTATTTAAATGAATGGCCAATGAGCTTATACCCCTTCTTATTTTTAATCTACAATGGAAGGGATATAACAAGGACTATTATCATGCCACCATCAGAGAGCAGCAAATAACATTCACTATGAAAAGCAGTCCCAAATAACTTAAGAAATAAGCCAATTATTTTGAAGTAAGGTCTGACAATCTATCAAGTTCAAAATCTTCCATTGCCCATTCCTGTTTGAGAGAGAAAGCAAACAGGTACAGAAATAAATCAGTGTCGTTAACTAACCAGAACACCATTAAAATTAAACACAAAAAATAGCAAAGGAAGAAGAAAAAAGGCAGATTTCTTTGGGAACTCAGTGACGAACATATGCCCTTGAAAGCACATGTATTGTAAGCCACATTTCTCTAAGGTAGTGACTTGCAATCTTATGATCTTTCAACCATAGGTGGCGCAGTGGTTAGAGTGTTGAACTGCAGGCCACTTCTGCTGATTCAATCTAGCGGTTCAAATCCC
>JANHFL010001636.1:25221-42738 GCA_032468155.1 Oxyrhabdium leporinum | reverse complement strand
GTAGGTGGTGGAGGAGGAGGAGGAGGAGGAGGAGGAGGAGGATTATTTTGTGTGGTTATGGTTTAATGATTTATTTAACGTTCTGGCTCAATGAGCTACGTTGTACTATATAGTTCCTATTATGATGTTTCAGGTCAGGACCTGTTTTGTTGTCTAAAGTATTTGCCATAACTTATCAATAAGTATTTTAGATGTATGATTTGCCCATATAAGCTGTTTAATTATTTTTAGTTTTACTTTATTTTATTTTAGTCAGTCATTCATAATTAGGTTTCACAGTCCTAAACACTAATGCTCATTTTTACTACTCACTATTTAGGAATCGAGTGTTTTAATTTTGAATTAATTTTGAGTTGGTTTATGACCAAAATAAACTGAACTAACATTTATCTCTACATATGAGATAAGTCCATGGAACTATTCAGTTGGAAAGAAAACCAAGGAACATTTAGCAAAAATAATAATAATAATCAACTCTTATGAAAATGTTAACACAAGATTTAAAAAATATTGATCACTGGTATTCACTAATTCTCAATATATCTATTATAAAAACAAGAGGTGGCTTCTATGTTCATGAAAACATGCCAGTCTCCTTTAGCAGGATAGAAATCTTTCACAGAATTCAGTTTAGAAAAGGGAAACCACCCTGATTCATATGAGGCCTAGTCAGTCTTTGACAAAAGAGAAAGAAAAAATTCTGTTGTTTGTTTTTATATGTGCATTATGTCATATAGTATGAGAGTAAAACAATAAGCTAAGGTCCAAGTGGGATCCACGGTAAAATTCATTCAAAATAAACTGAAAACTGATCTTGTCAAACAATTTAGATGATCTAGTATCCTTGATCTCCCTGGGGGAGCTAGGAGCACCAGGTTAATAAAAGAATAAAGGAAAGAGTATCTCTGAATAGAAAAACCTCCTTTTTATAAGAAAGATCAATCACTTGGCAGAGACACAATGTAAACACACAGTATTTCCCTAAGAAATCTTACTCCATTAGTTTCCAAGACCTTGGAATACTTGTATGCCATAACACAGACAAGGTTTCACACCTGTTTTAATCAACATAGCTGTGTACACTCAGAATATGCTGTACACTGTGTCTTCTTTTTTGTCATAAATGAAAGCATCCACTTTAACTCATCCGAAGTAAAACCATGTCTTGGCATTTCTGCAAATCCTTTCATTAAGAACAGGTTAGAAAAAAATATATTACATAATGATGCTATTTTAATATTCAGTTGTCTAATAATCTCCAGAGAAATATCACTCTTTGCCACCGATATAAAAATCAGAAAGAGGCTGGTAGCATTTTTTTTCAGATTAACAGAATGTTATTAAAAATCATAAGTTTTCATAAGCTATAGTTCACCAATACAAGTGAGCTGTAGCTGTAGCTCATCAAAGCTTATTCCTGTCACTATACTCTCTCTCTCTCTCTCTCTCTCTCTCTCTCTCTCTCTCTCTGTGTGTGTATCTATAGTAGGTTCTCCAACAATGCCAGAGATAAACATTTTTTGTTAGACGGTCTTTTCAAACAAATTTATTTATTTATTTAGTGTATGGCACGTATTAGCCAGGGATCACTAAGGTGGCTGGCTACCTCTATGAAAGGAATTTTTTTGGGCAGTGTTATCTTTACCCGCGGGATGCCTGAATGCTGGTAGGCAATTGGGGGAGGCTCCTTTCTTGTCCCTCTGCAGTTTATTTGCTCATGGGCATCAAGCTGCTGAGCTGTTGACCTCAGCAGCGCGCAGACCCAGCGTCTTACCACGTGAGCCACTGCGGCCCCTTTCAAACAAAATTAAACTATGTCTCAAGATTTCTTTTTCCTCAAAAACTTCTTATTGGAGTATTAAACTGGTGTTTTCCTTTAATAGAATCTATTCTTTGGTACTAACTCATATTCCTTACTGATCCAAAAGTACACCTCAAAAATAGTGGTGTCTGAACCTAGAATTATATCTGCCTTCATTACCATGAATTCTAGCAATTTAACTTCTTGACCAGACTTACTAACCTCTTAAATGATTTAAGTTAGTTTTGTTCAAAGAGGCATTGCTTAATAGATTATTACCCTATCTGTGGCATATAAACTGGTTTATGAGTAATTCAGAATATCCTGTTTTCTCCTGGAAGTCATTTTGCTCCAGGTCAGAATAAGATATTTTCACAACTTACTTGTTGGCCTACATGCAAGAGTTTCATTTTTGAGCAGGTCATAATTGGCTGCAATAGGGTGCATTCTGGCTATTCCAAATTCCACTAGAATTTGGAATTTTTTCCACTAGAGGTGGAACCTAGGATTTCTTTATGCTGGATTTGAGATGGAACTCAGTTTAAAAATAAATACAACTCATGTTAAACGTTAAAACAAAAAATCAAAAGAATCCCCCCACCCCTCAAAAAAGGGAGCAAAATGTAAATTGGAATAGTATTGAACATTTGTAAGTTGCCATCCAGATTGCATCTACAAGTCACTTAACAACCATTCTTTCAGTGACCATTCCAAGTTATGACAGTGCTGAACAAAAAGCAGTTATAATTAATCCCCAAAGTTATGGCTCTTTCAGTGCCCCCATGCTCACATTATTGAAATTTGGGTGCTTGGCAGTCTGGCCACATTTTTGACCACAGCATGCATTTCAACACCATTGACTCACCGATCTCCTCCTCCATCTGTGCCCTTTTGGCTGTCCTTCATTCCACTGCCACCTACTCATGGCATCCCCATGGCTCTCAGCAGAACTTCACTGTCTTATCCCCCCACACCTATGATGAGGCACAGTCAGCCAAGGCTGCTGCTGGCCCTTTGTGATGCCTTATGACACCTCCACAATGTGTTGCCTTATGATACCTCTAGCAGTTTGCACAAGACAGAACTGTGATGTCCTCACCTTACAGAAAATTAACAATTTTATCTATTGTTTCTCTTCAGTTTTCTACAGTTACTTTAGAGTAGTTAAGTTCATGACAAATTGGTTCTTTCCTAAACTTTTAGCCTGAGGTACATAATATTAAGAAATAACTGTAAAAGACCTAATACTATTTTCATATTCATGAGAGAGAGAGAGATGTATGTGAGCATAGAAATGCGAAGATGCAAATTATGTTAAGAACCAAGTCTGACACTGAACAGAAAATTGGGTAGTAATCCAAGTTCACCCAAGTATGCCTCCTGTTCTCCTGGCTTTATATCTTCTTCTCTTTCCCTTCTTAAATATTAGAAATTGTAATTACATTTTCAACCCCAACTCAGGTAGATTCAAAAGATAAATTTTATCAACTGTCTTAAGCGAAGAGCAAGAAAGTTAATCAGATTCTTAAACTAATAATTTCTCAGCCATTTATAAATTTCATGTGGGTTCTGCTGAGCCATCCAGAAGCAGAACTTACTGTACATCCTTGTTTTTAGTTTGAATGATTAAATTTGGCTTTTGGATACATAGCAATCACCAATCAGTCCAATAGCTAGGACTTACAACTAAGGGAATCCATGTTTTTTTTTCACTCTAGAGACATCTTCTGGGATTCATTCATTCATTCATTCATTCATTCATTCATTCATTCATTCATTCATTCATTCATTCTCCTTTTCTATTTCTAAACTGGTCCTGACTACCTTTATCATATTTGGTTTTCCAGTATGCCAGATTTCCTTTTACTATTATTTTTAATATAAGTCACATCTATGGCCACATAAGTGGGATGTGTTTTTTTACCTATTACACAAACAATAATTGAAGAAAAGCTGGAACAATACAGAAAAGTCTGACAAACTTTCCATATTCTATTTCTGAAGTTGATTTAAAGTAATTCAGGAGGATTAAGGTGCAGATCAATCATACTCACTTGGCAAGAAAGCATTATAATGAGGAAAATTCACTCATGTTTAATGATAATCACACATGGAAATATAAAAATCAGGATAGGTATAACTGCCCTGCATGATGACAGGACTCACATTAATAAAAGGACTGGGCTGATTTTACTCTCTAACTATTGAGACATGATTTGCAATGGCTCAGATTCAGCCTTTTATGTGGAACATTTCTGACAATCAGGACTGGTGGCACTGAAAGCTGAAACAAAATGTGCTCAAACTAGAAAATAGGCAGCACCACTTTTCAAAGCTATTTTAAATAATGCATTTCCACTTCAACACATTTGTTCTTCTATTTGTCAACAGGATATGGAAATCAATGGAGTTAGGCCCTGCCTTAACTGTAGAATCACAGCTTAAGAGGTGCCTTTGAAGTCAAATGAAAATACAAGCACACAAAACACACACACACACATAAAAGTACACTAAGAAAATGTTTAAAAAGCATTTGAAGTTTTAAAATTTACAGATGACAAATTGTTAAATCATGCCCAATCTATACATTTATTGCTGAAGCTTAAATTGCTTTTCAATCCTCCAGCTTTCAGGGTAGATATATACTTCTTTCAGATCAGAACATGGATCCTGATATTACCAGCAAAGAAAAGCCTTTAATTAACTTACAGCTTTCCATAGTGACTATATTTAAAAGGGGAAAGAGAGAGAATGAGTATGACCTTTATTTGTACAGTATTTATCCAAAAAGAAAACCTCCCACTTGTTCACCTCACAGACTAATAAGTCTTTAATTTTTCAGCAGTTGCCCTCTTCAAACAGCTGTCAGATATTTTCTTGTAACCAAAGTTCAGCAATGACAACCTGGCAGAAAAGGTCTGTAAGGAGATTAAAAATACACTCATTAAATAGTCTCTGTGATTCATTTAAAAACTGAAATGTAAAGTTAAAACTTCCTCTGAAATATAGGAGCTGAAAAACCTCATCCAAGGTAAGCTAATTAGTATGACCAACTGTAGAAAAGTTAAGAAAGAAACTGAGGTGCTTGGAATAAATTGTCAAGTTTAACTTTGAGCACATGGATCCACTTCATATTTCACTTTGTTTTGACTAACACCGGTCTTATCATATCTCAAGCTTATGTCATAACTCATCCAATCCCTTTCGAATGAAGGTAGCCAGACCCTGAACTATGGAATTATGTCCTTTCCTTTCATATTTTCCCCCATTTTTCTAAGTCTTTACAGTATAGTAAAGATGGTACTTGTGCCTTTTAATTAATATAGCAGAATAGAGAAAAAAAAGAGAATGCTAGTTATGAAAACCATATTATTTTGTGCCTAAGGTATGAAATGAGGTAAGTTACCTCTTGCCACTCTCCTTTCACATTCATAACAAAACAAGAACCTCAACCAGACAGGTAATTTAATGTCATCTTGACCCTGGCAACTGAACAACAATCCACATTTTATCTATTGTAGCAAGCTGACTTAAGGTGATTCAGGAAATGTGACAGAGCATACACAGTTTTGTTCTTCAGAATCTTACTGCTATTTCCCAATTGCTGCTAAAAGCTATCAGAGACCACTGTCTCATTCTGCCAAAATGTAGGACTGGTGCAAACACAGATTACTGTAGGTTATTAATGAAATGTTTAGTATGAGGTGTTAAGATATGTTGATAAATAAACACAAATAATATTTATTAATGTATTTTCTATCCTAGGAAGACAAATCTCTTCCAATTGGCTATTACAAGGGTCTAATTTCTCCTATAATTGTAAGACCAGCACTAGAAATAATCCATTGTGCATAGTTCTTAAAATATGTGATTTGTAAATCTTTCCTTGAATATATAATTTTAGTTCTGTAAGTGGCATGACTGAATATTCTTCTGTTTTAAACAAATATGCTAAATGAGTACAAAAAAACAGCAATTTTCTTTATAAATATGTTTCTGATCAGGCTTTCATCCACCTTCAAAAATAGTATTGAATGATGCCAATCACATGTGTTAACTTTCACTTATATCAGTGGATATTCAGAGACAGAATATCTCACTTATTGTGCTTCTTCATTTGCTCTATGTAGAGAAAAATATTGGTTAAATCTGTTTTTGGGGTTTTTTAAAAATCTTTTAGAGTATGATGTTGATAGAGACAGATGCAGTAGCACTTTGGGTGAGATATTGCTCTAAGTTTATAAATATATCTGTATAATTTTAAACTGCTGAGTGAGACAACAAGTGAAGATTAAAAGTCATCCTTCATATCCCAAGAGGAATAATTAGTGTAAATGTGTAATTTTTAATACAGGAAGTTCAATATTTCTACAGCTTTAAATATATATTTTTGTTCTAAGTAACACTAATTGAATACCTTTTGAGTAAGACTCAGTACAAATTAAAGGCATTAAAATGTCCCTCAAAATATAAGTTTCCAAAGGATCAGTTTCACATTTGTGAGTACATTTAATATCATCATCATCATCATCATCATCATCATCATCATCATCATCATCATCATCATCATCATCATCATCATCATCATCATTATTCTGGGCTGTATTGTCTACCTTTATCCTTTTCCACACATGCTGAAATTGAAAAGTGAAACATTCATTGCTGTTTAATAATGAAGCTACATTGTGGACTTTTTCTTTGTTTCATTATAAGAAACACAAATGAAACTTCATTATCAAAATCACAGAGAGTTATGTTCTTCACCCCTTTGATGCAAGCATAGCTTTAAAGTGAAATAATTGTTATTGTATAAGGCAGGAGGTTAAAAATGTTACAAGGAACACTGATTTCTTATTTCACTATTTAAAACATAATTTCCCTACTAATAGTTATACCATATAACTCATTATTTCTGCACCAGGTGGTTCAGGTTTCATTCATTAATTCATGTGCTCTAGCAATGCAAATTGTAAAGTATAATTGCTGGAGCAATGGCAGCCATAACCCTGCAGTTATCCTCCCAGCGTTTCCTCTGCTGAGCAAATCCTGCAAATTTTATGATATCAGAATGTAACTGCTGTGGTTCAGACTGTATTAGGCTGATCCAGATCTTTTGGGAGGCATTTTTCCAACCAGGTGGATATTGTCTTTTTAGCAGTTGCTAAGGCAAGTATGTTCCATACTAATGAAGGGATTATTCCTAGATCTCATTTGCAAGTGTGGGTTGTTGATTATTCAGTCAAATATCCTCATTCTGCCATTAATCATGGAAGAAGATGCCCAAGATACCAGAAAGTTTTCATCAAGTGAGATTTGTTCTTCTTTCCATACCACTGTGTATATAACCTGTGAATACAATTGACTACTACTAGAGTATTTCCACCAACCCCAGAGTTTACACTATATCTGCATCATCTTCATTTCACCACAGGGCATTAAATCTGTTGTGCAGCTCTATCTGAAATACTTCATATAGTTGAGATTATAGTTAAATTCAGCTGGAAACAAGGTAGATGAAGTGAGCTACACCTTCCAATTTCAATCTGATATTGTGCCAAAACAGATGATGATCAAACCCTACTTCTCCCAGTATCTGACTTCCTTAATAGCAGACTTAAAGTGCTTGTCTGTCAGGAAATAATTGATCATGGAAACAGCATTTAGTGCTCATAAATACTAAGCCAGTGAATGACCAGCAAGATTAATACTGCAAAACTGAGCAGCTGTAGCCAATTATTGATCATGCTACCAGAACCATACTTGTCCATGATGTCTTCTCAGTTGGCCAAAAATTAATCAATTATACAATAATACAATTTTTAGGCTGTTAGTGAAAATTCTAATATCTCAATATATTGTCTGTTCATTTCTCAACCCCACATCTCTAGTTTAATAAGCGTAGGTTTTTCAATGCTCTTCAAATTTACAAAATCATGTGAGTATTCAGTCACAGGAATTTTTGCCAGATTTGAGAAAAACCCTTCAGAAAAATGCAATCAGAGAACACATTTCTGGTCATAAAATAAAGTCTGATTGGCCGAGAAAAATAAATGTAGCCTAGCACAAGAGGCGGGGCTGCAGAAAGAGACAGATTTTTTAAAAAAAATGTTGGAAGTGTGAGCAAGCAAAGTCATTAAGTGCAGTACCAAATGAGTTATGGGATGGAAGGAAGCCCAGCCTAAGACACAATAAGAGTATTAGGTTCTACATTTTATGCAAATGTTCCTTGCGGTGACAGATTTTTGTCCTCCATATCCACATTAATGGAAAGCATTAACCACAAACCTTTGAGGCGGTTCTATTCACATGCCCAGAACTGGATTTGGAAAAGCCAGAAAGAGAAGATAGTGTATGAACAACCCAGATGCTCTGAGAGGTCAAAAAAGAGATAATATTGTGAAGATTATCCTACATTACCAAGAGCAAGAAATATAAGAGTCTCCATATGGAAGAACATCAAAATGTCAATCATTACAGCAGACACATTTAGAAAGGTTGCAGAAGAAGAGAATGAATGTTCCACAAGAATGGTATATGGAAGTTTGTCAAGCTAATGCAGGATGGAAAAAGAGTAAGATACATATAAGCCTGGAGAACAAGCATGATTCAGAACAGGATATGTAATACTATAAAACCAAATTGGTAGCTTAAAGATACACCTGGAAATACAATGAGGACTCTAATGAAGGTTTTGAATATCAAACATGCTTATCTAAAATACATGCACATTGATTGTAAATACTATTTTTATTTCCTGGAGAAATTGATATGTTACACATAATATCCACCCAGTTTTAAAGGTCCAGAAAAGGAAGATTTCATGTGCAAGTTTCAGGAAAAAAAAGTGTCAGTCCTGAAGCAAGCTAGAACCTAGAATGAAAATCTGAACCAGAGGCTTGACAAGCATAAATTCAGTGAAGGTAAAATTCATTCCAATTTTATTCCAAATTCAGAAACAACAGATGGAATAAATTTACACTTTTGTGGATGATTTAGTCATCTGCTACCAAGATAAGAAGGCTGCGTAAGAGAGTGTAAAGTTATTCGGCAGAGCCATAGAAGGAAAAATGGAGAATGGAAGATATCCTGGAGGATGGAATTTCATTTCTCAACCAAAGAAACAAAACAAAGGATTTTCTTGACTAAAGTCAATGATGCCAATAGAAACTGACTTCCTAAAGCAAACTGATCTGATCCATCTCTTGAAACTGATGAATACAAGTCTGCAGCTGGAAACCACCTGTACATAGCCACATTGACAAGGCCAATCACTACTGCAAAAGCATTATCCCTTATAGGAAGTGAATACATCAACCAAAGGAGACTGAATTGGAGAGTATAAGTAAATATCTAAATGACATTGTAAACTTAGATCTCCATAGACTAGGCAGAAGACAGGGCATAATATAAGCCAATAAATGGATAATTGTTCCTATATGGAGGTAATCCAATCCATAGATAGAAGAAAAACAGTTAATAGTTGCTATATTCTCCACTGAAACAGAGCATATGTCTATAGCATAAACATGCCAGTAGACTGTATGTCTATATAAACTGTCAACAGACTGGGAGATAGATAAGCCAAAACCAATAGTCATGTTTGAGAACAATTAGGAATGTATTTAGTTCTCCCAGATTATCAAACTGCATCCGACACACAGCAGATTTGTGAAACATTCAAAAAGAGACATATAAAACTACCTGTAAAAAGGAATGCTGGCAGATGTACTCTATAGAAATCAACATAAAATATTCCAAGAAATGCTATTAGAGTTGTAAATCAGCATCTTAATCAGTGAGAAGGATGTTGGAAGACTGACATCAGTGGCAATAATTCTTCACACTTCACAGTTTATTGACTACTGGAGAAAGAAAGGTAAGTAGAGACTGCATGTTTGATTTTTGTCTTTAACGCTGCCTGTTCTTTGTTTGAGAGTGTTAATATAAGGGTCATTCCTTCTACCTTTGTTCCCAGGCATGTATGCATTGAGTTCTTTCATTTTAACTCTCATCTTGGAACAATGCAATTAATTATGTCCTTAATTTTGCCTACATCTATCACATTTCATCAACATCTTATTTTTGTTATAGTTAAAAACTTGCTTCATCAACTCCAAAATCCCACTCTCAGGAATGCACATGGACACACATATTTCTTCCCTTCAACCAAAAGTGAGTATCTTCATTCTCACATTCTAAAATTGTGCCTAGAAAAGTTCAAACCAGCTTCCAGAAGAGGAAACTGAAGAGCACCAGTGCCACACTTATTTCATATAATTTATACAGGACTTTTCCTATCTATAAAGTTCCGTGTGTGTCTATAAAGTTGTGTATGTGACTGTAGAATTTTTATTTGCTGATGCTGTGCCAAAGGAGGGAAAATATTGTGATGGGCAGGAACATACAGCAGCAGCATTCTATTTGTTAAGGCAAACACATAGTCTCTTGAGGAGGTAACTGAATCACAGTCTGTAAATCAGCAGTTTCCAACCCTCTACAAGATATGTGTAAAAACTATAGAGCTAAACATCTTACTGGTGATACTCCAACATGCCATCTGCTCAGAGACACAATAGGAAGAAGCTTGGATATATTCCAAACCTTGGCTCATTATCTATATATGAAACACCTACTTTTACTGTTTTTTGTTTTTTTGTTTTTTTTATTGAGACAGCTAGAAAACTACCAGAGCACCAAAAAGTAATTGCAAAAAATCTTATAAAGCTATATCATCCTTGAAACAGTTGAGTGTTGCAAAAACATGTTTTTAATCCATGAGAATATACTTTTATGTACTACAGATGGACAAATAAAGAGCTATTAAGAACTCATTTATAATGAGGAAGTATTCTAAATATAATATGCTCTACAATCACCACCTCTCCACAGATTTATTTCCTTCTTTATACAGTACTTTTTACTCACCCTAATTCCAAAAGGATCTTGGTGGATTACAATTGCAAAATAAGGTTTTAATCCCATCTCAATTTGCCTTGTCTCAAGCTATTTCTCAAAAGCCTCTTTCAGTTCTATCTCAGAAAGTTTTTGAAACAACTCTCCTAAAACAAGATTTAGTATGGAAACTGAAGAATAAAAGTATCTAGCCTTTTGAGGTAGTGTGAAGTATTTTGGATTTTGAGAGCACATATTACAAAATGTCTGTCATGATCAGCCTGGCCAGTGACAAAACACCAATCTGAATGTTACTAATTAATTTTTCAGGGTGATTACTATTGCTTCATTTAGAACTCTTCAATACAGGTTGGCACACACTTCCCAAAAAAGTATTAGGCTTTATGGATGACCATTTTCAGTCTTTATTGTTTTTAACTTCTAATAGGGGCTCTGGTATATTGAAGAATGCTGAAGTATTTTCAGAAATAAGAATCATGGAGGATTACTAGATCTGGGCTCAAAAATCCAGAGACAGTATCTTTTTTTTATCTCTTTGTTGCCACTTAGTAGTCAACTAGATCAAACTGGATTTCTTTGAGGGCTGGATCAGCACTGTAGTTTTCCTCCGTGGGCTGGCGGGGGAGGAAGCAAGGAGAGACGGGATGCACACATTCTGTAGCACCCTGCTGACCAAAATGGGGCATGGGGAGGCTGCACACAGTCTGCCCGCCTCGTTTTCGGCCTCCTGGCCTCGAGAAGCACTCTGCTGGCCAAAAATGGAGGTACTGTGAGCCAGTCCTTTGATGTTTCCAGGCTGGCTCTGTGGGCCAGATTTAAGCACCCAGCAGACCGCATCTGGCCCAAGGGCCTTGAGTTTGACATCCCTGAACTACATTATCACAGCTCAAATCTGGCAGTCCATGATTATACTTCAGGCTGAAAGATTGATTTGTAGAATTCCAAATGCAAATTTATATTAAAAAAATAATAAACAAACTGGAAAAAATGCAGAAAGTCAAGGCAACATATAATAAAGAAGCTATTTGTCGGTTTGGACCAAATAAATCTGTTTTAATAGTAATGTTATTAAAGTTTACAATTACAAAAATAAATAGTACAAACTAAGAAAAATATAAAAAGTTAAATTTTCAGAAAAGAAAAAAAAATAAAAATGCAAAAAGAGAAAGGGAAAAGGGTATGTATTAAAGAAAAAAAAAGAAATATAAAGAAATAATATCCCCCTTCATCATGTCAAGCACAATATCATCTACTCTAATACTACACTAAAAGCCCTCTTCATCCCAAAACGTATCTTATTTATAATCAGATTCTTAAAACCTCCTCATTTAATTCTAGTCAGAAAAAGTTAATACATATTAAAAGCATTTAAACCTCCATTGTTAATAACCAAACATGGTCAAGATATATGGCCTAAATCCTGAATATTTATATATGTATATTTAAATGTTTTATCATAAACATTCCTCTAATTTCATCTCACTCTATCCTATTACTGTAACCATGCATCAAAATCAACCAAAAATGCCATCCCAATTTTATAGATGTTAATTATATGTGTGTGTGTGTGTGTGTGTGTATGCACATCCATTTTTTTTAATCATAAGCCTTCTCATCCCAAAAATCTTTGCTTTGCTTCCTGAACTGTGCATGTATAAACTCTGCCTTAATATCTCTACAGCTTTGTCTAATATTTTAAACATCAGTCTGTCTTTCTTTCTTTATCTTAAATGTTAGATGTAATGAAAAATTCAACTACATGTCTGTGAACTCTGTGACAAAAGCAGGTCCTCTCATAATCCACATTCTTCCGAATAAAATTGACACTAGTACAATGATATTTATTAATGTGGTTCTCTCCAGAAAAGGTAAATAAATATATTTGATTTTTTTTCCATAGAAATGGTATGAACCTGCATGTTTTCCCCCCATTTTCCCCTTATTATTATTAGAAATATCTGCACATTAAAATTTCTTTTTTAGATATTTTATTTTGCCTTTATTGCTTTAAGTAATATTACTGATTACTTTTTATAAATAACTCCAGGAGGTGAACATATCCAACACTCCTCTTATTTTTCCATTTTTTCCCCATAACAACTCTTTAAGGTGAGTTGGACAAAGAGAGTAACTGGCCCATAGTCATCCATTTGTCTTTCATGCCTAGCTAGTACTTTTATGCATGATTAGAACGTCTAACATGGAACCTTAACCACCAGATCAAAGTGGCTCTCAATTTTCAGTTCTGAAAAGAATCTGTCAGCTGTGTAGAAGAAGAGTTGGATTATAATATTTTATTTACAAGGACTAGCCAGTGAACTAGGGCTGTTCAAAACCCATATTTCCTTCCATTTTTAAAAGCTAAATGAGATAAATAAATGCTAAAATCTGAACTACGCAAAATAATCCAAAACCAAATTCAGGTGGGAAAGCATTGGATCCACTTTGAAAGATCTTTCATTTCTTTCTCACACTTCTATTAAAGGACAAAATCTACCCAGTCTGGGGTGGAATTATTTTAGCCTCACACTGGAGGTAGGAGTAGGAGATCCATGTTCTAGGTCTCCCTTAGGTCTGGAAGTTGACTTTGCAACTTTGGGCCAGTCACTCTCTCTCAGTCCTATATGGGGAAGTCAAAAAACATTTATCTACCATTTGACTCAGTTAGTGGATTATGGTTCATAAACATCAATGAAGAGGCCTTTATTCTGTGGTGGATTATTTTGGACTATTATTAAGAACAAAACAAACAATAACTATATTTAGATCCTTGAAGGAAGCAAATGAGATTACATACACACACACTCACACACACACACACGGCTAGTATGTGTTATATATTGGAAAAACAAATGAAGTTTTGCTTTGTTTTTATTTTGTTTTAGAGTTTAATTTGCACTATCTTCTGATTCTCATGAATGTTTTATGGATTCTAGGCAGCTGGGATTTAATCTCCAATCAGTTTTAATGCCTGAGTGTCAGTCCCATCTCTCAAAGGGACAGCCTTTCTTATTCTGTGAGTCCATTTTGACCCCACATGCATTAACCCAGCCTGCCCACTTTTCTTTCTGTGCTGACATACTAGATGTACTCTGAACAAAGAAGATTGACCTTGAAAGCGTAGAGAGGAGGCAACACAGTCAGCAGCCCAGACCAAGATCTAGACTCTGTCAGAATGATTTCTTGTTCTATTTTTGTCAAGCAGCATCATGCTTTATCACTTCCAAATTCATGACTTATAATCCTGCAAACCTTATTTGAATTGGCAGACTAAGAAAAAGTATGCAAGTACTATACTCTCATACTCTTGTTCTATCTAAAAAGACAACATTTTGCAAGTTAAATTGTAGTTTCAACTGTATAAAATGAGAACTTTATGAGCTGCAACTTTATGTCCATTAATTAACTAGTATTCATGAGCTTATGCCTTATCTATTTACTAATTTCTCCCTAATCATACATTAAAAGTTGTAATTTTAGAGTGCATCCAACAGCCATTTACAAGGTGTGGAAGGCCACAGTTTCCCCCCCACCCCCACTTTTACTACATGACCAGCTTATGTCTGGTTGTTTTAAGCTTCTAGGAAAACCAATAATCAAATCCAGTTCCAAAATGGACCGTCTCTGTAGTCTGCATAAATAGGTGTCCATAACAATATCCAGGGATCATTAAAAGTAAATCCATCGGATCAGTATAAACTCTAAAGGAAATGAGAATAAACAGAAGCAAGATTCTTGACAAAGTGTCTAGCAAAATAATAATCTTCCTCTTTGCTTCATCGACACTTCTGCTTTATACAATGATTTAGAGTAAACTGAAGAGCATGGAAAATCTCCCCCCACCCCTTGCAGGCAAAAGTTTTCAAAAAGTAGAAATAAAGATTATTGATCTGAATTGAATCTATGTACTTATAAGCAGGAAAGAGTTTAGTGTATTAAACTTTACTCTAGGGGAAACCCCACCCACCCACCTACAAAATTGCATGTATTTATTTCTTTTTAATTCATCCTACCTGGGAAAAGGCAATGATAAACCACTCATGTCTTATTAGCATGATAAACTGTTTGGAGATTGGAATTTTTAAATAGGAAATCACTTGGAAACCAAAGTGAAGCAAGAGCATGATTTACCAATTTCTGCTAATTTAATAATTCTGTGCTGCTAACACAAGCTTCCAACAACCATGGTTATATATGTGGACATCACTGGAGCACAGAGAAATTGAATTGTCTACCTTATTGGAACATGGAAATAGAAGAACTCAAATAGAAGAATAGAAGAACAACTTAAAGTTAAAAATGCAAAAGATCTGCAACTTCTAGCAATGTAATTCCTGTACACTCTAGTTCTGAAAGCCCAGGAGCAAGGTGAAAAAAACCCCCACGGGTTTAAATATAAAGAAGAATAAAACAATGACAATAGATGCATCAACCAGTCTTAGAACTAGTAATGAAAAATAGTATATCATATCTGCTTTGCGGAATTGGATCTATAGAAGCAGAAGTTGAAATTTGAAGAAGCAGAATAAAAAGAGTATTGATAAATGGATTATAGAAAAAAAGAATAATCCAGACCTCACCCTGGACACAAATTACTGGACTCAAACTACCACATTTTGGACATATTACGAGAAGACAAGCTTTTATTGAGAAAAATTGGCAAAATGAAGAAATGTGAGAAAGAGGATGGTCAACATCAATCACAATAGCAATGGGAGTACCATTCGAACACCTGAAGAACCAAATTGAGAACAATTCATCCTATAGTCATAAAGAATAAACACTGAGTCAATGCCACAATCATTGCCACAAAAGTCATATCTTGTATGTCTGTGCTTGCAGCCTGATGCCAAGAATCTAGTCTGGGGTAATACACATGTGCTATTTAAAAAGTACAATCTGAAAGCAAACAAATACTATGCATTTTAATTATATATCTGTATTTGTATGTAAGTGCTATAAGACATAATTTCCTTTTATTGTAGAGAGAGATAAGAAAATAAATGTATTCCATCAGGACTGGAAGTTCATTTTTAGTGCATGTCCAAATGCACTGAAAAAGCATATATTTTATCTAAATTAAGAACAATATTATTCAAAGAAAATTCATCTCCTTTATCTGTAGTTTTTAAGTGTAAACATTTTTTTTTAAATCCAAATGATATTATTGACAAAGGTCTATCATAAATATGTAGTACAAGTGCATACATTTGTGTTCAACACAATCCTGTCACCAAATTTTGATGTTCACTTTCTTGATAACAGCCGATTACCTTTCATGAAAGTTTATGTGCTTGCATTAAATATTAATCATGCATTAGTATTAAGCACATCTCCATAAAGTTAGTAATACTATTAATATCTACAATTGTGGACAGCAACAGTAGACATTACCAAGATTGCTTTTAATAGTTAGAGACAATAAAATCCCATCCTGCCACTCTGCGTTTGTTAAAGTTTAAATGCTTGGACAATCTATAATTAATGCATCTTTTATCTCCTTCTATTTTTTCCCTCCATGGTCAGTCAAAGAAAATGGATATTGTAAAATTAGAAATGATGCTACTTAAACATTAGATATTGTTCCCTTTCTATGTATTGTAATTGTTCACTGTCTTCAATACCATCTTGTCATGTTGTCTTTTTATTTGTATTCAGCACACCTTCTACCCTCTGGGTATGTTCAGCCACAAAATTCATTGTCTTCATCAACTAGGGTATCCAGGTTAGGGAAAACTAATTATGACTTCAGTCATTCATTATTTACCACCTTTTCTTTTAGATGATACAAGTCTTTCAGGGTGTTACTACTGTGAGCTTGAAACAACACAGAATGTACAGCCTACCTTCTATATAAATCTAGCAAAAGCAGCACATTATTACTAGCTGGAAAAATAGAGTTGCCCATTTGTTTCTGAACCCAATTCAAGATGCTAGTTTCTAATATAAATGTGCAAGGAAGGCCTCTTGTTCCACCCCTGCAATAACAATAGCACTTAGACTTATATACCGCTTCACAGTGCTTTACAGCCCTCTCCAGATAGTTTACAGAGTCAGCATATTGCCCCCAACAATCTGGATCTTTATTTTAATGACCTCAGAAGGATGGAAGGCTGAGTCAACCTTAAGCCAGATAGATTGGAACTGCCAAACTGCTGGCAGTCTGCCATCAGCAGATTTAGCCTGCAATACTGCATTCTAACCACTGTGCCATAAGGTCAAATTGAGAAATACAGAGGGCTTTCACAGAGGGCAGCATTGCATCTGTGAAACTAGAAAGAAGTAGTAGAAAACTGCTAGGAGATATAGGATGAACATTTTAGAATAATATAAGAAATAATTAATAATTTAGCCTTCAATTTCATACTTGGTTTTAGAGCCATGGTGGTACAGTGGTTAGAAGGCAGTATTGCAGGCTAACTCTGCCTTAAACCATGAGGTGTTTGAAGCTAACCGGCTCAAGGTTGACTTAGCAAGGTCGGTAAAATGAGGGCATATTGGGGACAATATGCTGATTCTGTAAACCACTCAGAGTGTGCTGTAAAGCAGTATGAAATGGTATATAAGTCTAAGTGGTATTGCTATTATTTCCGCTATAATTTTCACAAAAATATTTGGTATTGAAAAATTCCATTTGCTCGTTTTTCAAAACTCAATTCAGACTAAAGGTTTTAAAAGTTAGGCTTCAGGACAACAACAAAAACAACAACAACAACAACAGCAACAGCAGCAGCAGCAACAACAACAACAACAACAACAACAACAACAACAACAACAACAACAACAATAATAATAATAATAAT
>JANHFL010001635.1:158920-173870 GCA_032468155.1 Oxyrhabdium leporinum | reverse complement strand
ACTCTAGAGATGAGCTGAAAGGCAAAAAGGAAGTGGATTAGCTTCCTCCCATATTTGGGTAACCAGGTTTCCTCACATATATGTGTGTGTGTGTGTGTGTGTGTATATATATATATATAGCTATATATTATTATATATAAATAAATAAATACATAGCATTAGGGTAAGAAATTTCTACACTGTAAAATCATATCAATTTATGCTTACTTAAATGATAGTAAAACATCTAACTTAAATATTTGCATTCCCTTAGAGAAGTTGCTAAGCCAGGAAGGCCGTTATTTTTTAGCCACTGTCAATTACTTTGAAGAAAAACCTTTGTGATTATGCTACATTAATTTACATCAAATATGTGTGAATCCTAACTTCATATTCATTATTAACTGATTATTATTCAAATCGAAGTTTTGATACGACAAGTGTTACAAGTATAACCCACCCACTTATACTCCATCATTTATGCCAATCAAGATATCCTATGATGTGGAGCATAAATGGCTTGCTCTGCACTCGATAGAATAAATAGTATGAGGCGTCTTCCCTGATATCTTTTAAGCCCAGTTTCTGCAAATGAAAACCCATCTATTTTTTAAAAAAATATTATTATTATTTGTGCAACCTAGAATAACCAAGCCTACACGTGTGTTTCTAAAAATCCATTTTCCAGATGCAGTGAACTAACATTCCCAGAATCCCCAGCCGGGTCGTTCTCATATTTGAAGAACTTCAAGCGACGCCTCCGTTTCAGAAAAAAACGAGGTCTTCTTTCGCCCCACGGAAAGTGTGACTTCTTTTCTGACAAAGGGGGAGAAAGGGAGGCCGGATCGCCGTCTACAATGCCCGGAATCGTTGGCCTCTTTTAAGGATACCGCGTGGAAGAGGGGGCTCCTCGTGGGGAACGAGGCAGGAAACGTGGAATGGAGGCCTGCTTTGGAAAAAGGTGGTCACGCGATCTGGAACCATCCAGCTGTGTCGGCTGGGGATGATAGGACCTATGGTTTCGTCTCTGGAAGGCAAGCAGGCTGGATTGGGAGACTTTCAGGCCTCTCCGCTCCCAGACCAACGAGGTGCAGACCCAGACGAGCCGCTGCGAGAAACCCGCGTTGGTTCTCCCTCCCCGCCTCCCCGTTTTCTAATCTACCTTCGGCAGGAAACTCCTCGAATTCGTCGTCTTCTTCCAGAAGCCCCAGATCCACGGGTTGCTTCTTTTCCGACATCATCGGCCTCGGCCTGCTCCTGCCGCTCTAGAATACTCTAAGGAGTCCCACTCTACTGCTCCCCGCTGAGAATGACGGGATAGGCAAGCGTACAGTGGAAGGCGCATGCGCCTTCGACGCAAATAGGGCGCGTGCAGCTCGTCACTCCTCCCCTCCCCTCGCCGCCTCCGCTAGCTTGACAACTTTCTCAATCTTCTTGGGGAATAGAGGGAAGAAAGGAACTAGGACGAAGACGAATAGATCATTAAATAGAGGATGAACCAAATCTGCATTTCTTCATTTGCAACATAGATTCTTGTCCGTTTGTCTTTTTGTTCGCTTAGTAATTCTGAAATAGATTTTGTTTAGAATTGCTTAGAAGCTTTATTGCGGGATTACTTAGTTCTTTTTTAGTAACACTTTCATAGCAGATTTACTACCATTATTCTTATCGGGACTGTTTAATTACTGACTTTATAAGATGATTCCCCAAATACAGGAATGAATAAACTGGAAGTTGGTATGATTAGAAGTCACACATCATCTTTAGTCTGAAATCTAAGGTTTTATTGCAATCTGTAATTCTACATATATAAAGTGGGAATACATACACACACGTATGTATAGTATGCTTTTAATTATTGATTAAGTATTCTCTTGTTTAATTCTCTTAAATTCATTCTGTTTTAATTGTTAGTTTCTCAAAGATGGGCGGTTGTATGTATATATGCATATATTTTAAATATAAATAGGGCCCTCCATTTTTAATGTTTTCAAAAAAGTAAAAGAATTTCTGAAAGAAAGCTCTTCAGACTAAGATGAAATTTCGCATTTTAAATCTTTTTACCCCTTGTCTGTTTTTGCTGTTGGCTGTTCATTTTTTTTTTTTAAAAATCTCAGTTGACAAGTTAGTTTTGGTATCAGTAAGGTAGTCCTGTAGACTGACGCAACAAACTTGGAAATCTTAATTCCGCAGTGCAAAGGCAAGTGCCCAATTACTATGAGTCACAATAAAGTAGGACATTTTCTAGATCAATTTTTCTCCCTTAACCACATAATTAAATTTCACCTGTTTTATAGGTGAAAGGAGCACACGCTGCCAAAATATAAGTAAAAACTTTTGTAAGTTCTATTAATAGCAATAGCATTCAGAAGACATTAGTATTGCAACTAAAGGGTATTATGTAGATATTCTGCCCCATACTCCTTAAAATATGTTTGAAAATAACAGAAGGAAGCTAGAAAATAATGAAGACTAATACTAGGCTACTTCATATTTTATTATTCATTTTATGAATAAATGAATAAATTGGAGTGTATGAATAAATTTGACCGTAAAATTTCCTAATGTAACTCTAGATTTAGTTTCCAGATTATGAGAACAATCCAGTTTTAACCGCAGTGTATTCAGGATTATAGCCTCACTTCAATAGTTTCTTTATATTATGAGTCTTTACATCTTCCAGTACCAAATTTTGAAATTCAATGCAGAAAATAAAACCCTGTCAACAGGGTTAAATTCTTTATGGTTTTATTTAATTTCCTTTATATAAAACCTAGGGTTATTATCTAAATGCCTAACCAGGAAGAGGTCCAAATATTAATAGCTTCTTAACTTTCTCTCTTCTAGATTTTGCATGTTAGTTACCAATCTTGAGCAATTACTAACTATAAAGAGTGACTTTCTTCTTGATAGTTATATGCTGTATCAAATTTTGACAATAAATAGCATCTCTCAAACTGATTAAAACTTGGAAAGTTATGTTGCCCCTTCACCAATTGTAATCCCATATTTAGCTAGTGTTATCTTCTTTAGAATTGTCAGAAACTGTGTGTGTGTGTGTAAAATTTGCCATAACTACTTCATGCAGTTGTGGGGGGGAGGGTACATTTATGTTTGTGTGTGTGTGTGTGTGTGTGTTTACACACACATAATTTGCCAAAAGTCTTTCGTGCCTGGGCATATCTCAACCAAACCCCAAAGCTCTGCTCTAAACCATTCTGTTATAATTATAGTTTCTACTTCGGGAATCAAAATACATTTCTTCTTGTGGAAAGCCTGTTGGATTTAAACCAAGTTTTTTGTGTATTTCATCTACAAAATTTCCTTTTTAACATTGTTAATTCAATTATAGCTACATCTAGAACTATTACAAGCTATAAATTGATCTCACTGACACCCTATTATACACCAATCATATGAAACATTTCAGACTCTTAGCAAACCATGTACAGAAGTGTTGCCACAACCAGGCTATGTAAATTGCTATAACTTACTATTCTGAGAAGTACAATGGCCTAGACTGCAAACAGCAGATATGAAGCAAGTATAGGAAGTGCTCTCTTGCAAGAGGAAATATTTTTGGGAGGGGAGGGGGTGTTGGCTCGTTCTGGACCTCCATTTCTTCTATCTCAATTATTTGGATGATTATTACCAGTAGTGTATCATATGCCTAGTGTCAACTCATTCATTTTCATCATTTTTCTTGCCTTACTTGCTGCAACTCCGACGTGTATTCAGCCAGTCCACAGGTGTGAAAATGTTATTGTACATGCCATCCTGAGAACTAGATAACCCAGCGTTCCCAGGGTCATCTTCCACCAGTTTACAGAGTGAATCCACATGGCCTCCCCCCCCACGTTCCCCAAAAGGTGAGGAAATCTCAGAGCACTTAGGTGCCAGGATAAAGATTATAAAATAGCAGCTTGTCGCAGGGTTCCCCTTCCCTCCAGTTGAATGGCAGTATCACTTTAGGAGTCTGACACAAACACTTTAAAAATTGTCAAACTTTGGTTAGAGACATTTGATGATCCACCGTCCTAGAAAGGCAGATGGAATTCATGACTTAATGAGACATAAGGCTCCAACTTTTAACACTGTCCTTGATTTCTGCCTTACACATGAAGCCCTTCATCTGGTAGATGCCCTTTGGGGACCAATTTATTCCTGCAATTCCTCCAACAGGCCCAACAAGATCTAGGGTCAAATAGTCCCAACAACTTGACCAGAAGGTGAGGAGACCCCTAACAGAGGACAACCTTCAAAAACTCCGTTCAGCCTTTATATTAGCCAACCTGTCCCAAGATTTACTAGAACTATATAAAAACTTAATAATAATTCATACGCTACAACCATTACTAGCACATGACTGGAACTTCTCAGCTAAGAGGCCCTGTATTGCCTCCAAACCATGTGTCAGGTTCCCAGAAAGTGAATCTGCCATTCACCCAATGGAGGGAGGGGGGATCTTGGATAATTTTCACTTTCCTACACTTTCACTTCCCACTTGGCGTATAAGATGTACAAAAGCAAGACTGAGATTGGCAATAAAACAACTCTTAAACATATTTTTACACTCAAAAACAATTTAAGCAATTGATTGCTCTTAAGAAGAGACACAACACAAGGTCCTCCTGGGAACAGCTTATTGAGGTATCAAAGCAAAAGAACTCTTCTCTGTTCTGGCATCTAATAGCTAGTTATTCATACCCCACTAGATGTCCATATACTTCCTACAACCTGAAAACTTCAGTTTTGGAGAATGTATGAAGACCCCTCCAGTGAGAGTATAAGGTATACAATGAAGGATTTACCCAAATGGCCTCCAGTTTCAGAGTCCGAAATTAAATCTCTCACTGGCCAACTCAGGACTGGGAAGGCCCCAGGAACTGACTTCATTTCTGCTGAGTTATTAAAGAACAATTGGGAGTGGTGGATATCAGTTCTAGCGGTGCTATATTCACTTATATCGACTCCACTGGCCATGTCCCAGAAGATAGGGACTTGGCAATTGTTGTCCCAATTTTTAAAAACAGAAAGAGAGATGACCCTGCCAATTACAGACCAATAAGTCTGCTAAATATAATCAGCAAAACTCTACACCAAACACCTCCAAGATAAACTAAAGGAGTCGCTGTATCTTGATAACCTGACTACTGAAGAGCAAGCCGGGTTTAGAGAGGGGAGAGGCACCAAAGATCAGTGCTTAGTTCTCCATCATCTGATTGAAAAATATGTATCAAATAGATCTCTGTCATTATACGCTGGCTTTATAAATCTCAAGGCAGCCTTTGATACGGTTACCAGGACTGAGCTATGGGGGAAGCTGGAAGCTGCCTCAATTGACCACAGGCATCTTCATCTATTACACATCTTACATACTAAAACATCCCTCAAGGTGAGGTATAACATGCAAGGGTCCCTTTTGAAGTCAGTCAAAACTCAAGAGGGAGTTAAACAGGGGTGCATTTTGGCTCCCTTGCTTTTCAACTTCTATATAAACGACGTGGTACAATGGTTAAATAAACTAAATTACCACCCCCCAAAAATAGTTGATTGAAGCATCGCCCTGCTGCTCTATGCAGATGATGCTATGATCCTCTCCAGGACACCAATAGGCCTTAAAAGAGTCTTGCAAGCCCTTATCAACTATTGTAATTACAATAAACTGGGCGTAAATTATGAGAAAACAAAGATTATGGCCTTTGCAAAAATGCCAAAACTTTATTCAGGGTATCTAAATGGCCATAATATAGAGCAGGTAACCACCTTCAAATACCTAGGAGTGGTCATCCAGGCCACTTACTCAAGAAAAGCACATGGTGAATATGTACCTGCCTTGGGGCAAAAATCAGCGAACGCCATCCTTACATTTTTCCGCACAAAGGGAGGATACTATGTTCCTGCCACAATTAAGCTTTTTCTGGCCAAGTCGGTAGCACAGTTTCTTTATGGGACCTTGCTTAGACCCTCAGCTTCGTGTTTCACACCATTGGAAAAAGTTCAATCCAAATTTATTAGAGCAATTCTACAGATGCAACATTGTGTCTCGAATACACTTCTGTGCCTGGAAACAACATTGACAAAAGTTGAAGCAAGAATCTATATAGCGTCTTTAAATCTCTGGCTAAAGCTTAACTTCTTTCCGCAAGGCCTTGCTTCATTAATCCTCCAAGACAAATTCTCCTCATCATGGGTCAAGGTTGTCGAGTCCAACTTTGCCAAACTAGGCTTCTTCCCAGCCTCAATACTCAAGTTGGACTACAACCAACCAAAACAAACCTTGCGACAAAGGGTAGACAAAGGGACATCGAAAGGCAAACGGACTTAGGAAAAGCTCCATTGTTTTCAGCTCCAGACACCATTAGATATATTGTTCCTCCTGCCAGCTATCCTAGCCAGTTGGAGTCAGCAAACCATCGGAAAACATTTTTGCTCACGTGGTGCCATGTGCTTTCATGGGCTGTCCTGTACGGCAAGTATAAAAAGATACCATTGACTGAAAGACCCTGTTCCTGTGGCTCAGGAGAGGTGGGGACCATTGGTCACATACTCCTTCAATGTTCCTTTTACAGAGAGATTTGAAAAAAAAAACATATCCTTCCAATAATTGCTAGGTATTCTGGCCATTCTGACATTGCTTATCTCCAGTGACTGCTTAAGGATGAACAGTCCATAACTACAGCATAGGTGGCTAGATTCTGCGCAACAGCACTGGGAATTCATCGAAAACACGTATCTAATCCACCATAGCTATTTTATACAACAAATGTGGCAAATCCTTTGAACTGCTTATTCCTTTCCCTTTTAGTATTAAACTGACTATAGGCCACACAGTTTATGAATTGTAATTTTAGTATAGTTAGACCATGTGTAATTGACAGACTGGATTTTATCATAGATTTTATCTGTTATTTATTATTTTATTCTAGAATTTTCTGGTGCTTTTATTTGCTCTGGTCTCTGGTCTATGAATGTAATAAACTGAAATTGAATTGATTTCTGCCTATTTCTTCTGCTTCTTTTTGTTCTTTTCTTGCTCCAGTTTATTTATGGCCTTGTAGCTTTATTTATTATACTTGTAGGTCTAGCATACAGCTTGTATCCTAGTAACCAAAATGATTCCTTTACAAATATGCTCAGGGCACTGTTAATAAACACTAGATTGGTATTATATGGTTTAATTAAAACAATTATATTGCTTATCTTAAAATAGCTTAAAATAGATTTAGATATGTTGTTGCATAAATGTGTTCTTTTAAGAAGATTATGAGTTCCCCCATATATTATTGGTAATATATGTAGGTCCAATATAAGGCTCTGCTTCTTGGCCTCGAGCAATGGGATTAGTGCCAATAGAAGATAATATTTGTACCTCAGGGTTGAACTGTGTGGTCCTTGCACTGTATGCACTGATGATGTTACCTAATTTGGTAATGAAATGTTGGCAAAAAAACCACCAACCTCAGACATGGAAGAATTAGTGTCCAGAGATTCTGAAGTGCTATGTAATACATACAATCAATTTGTGAATGCCTTGTCAGAGGACTAATGGATAAATCCTCTTAAAGTCATTAACTCTATTGAGTTTGTTTAGTTCTGCAGTCAGAAAGCATATCTGAGTGAATTTTATGAAACTTGGGAAACCATGTTTGCTTACTGAATTACTTACACTAAAATGACAAAAAATAGAGAAGCAATTGCTTTGACAATTTTTTATGCAACCTTCCACACAAAAGATCTTCAGAGTAAATTATGTACTTGATGGATACATCATACAATTTAGTAAAATGTCTCACTCTCAATTACTCAATTACTTTTGTTATAGAACAAAGCCAAAACAAAAAGATCACCTTTTTTCTTTTATTGTTAAGACATACTGTATACAGTTATATCACAGAACCACACATATTGATTTTATTATGTCCCATGTTAACAAGAGAAAAAATACCTCTTTCCAAACCCCTCTATATCACTATATGGAGCTATATGCAGGGGTGGGCTTCAAAAACCTCAGCAATGGGTTTGCTGCCTGGTTGCTGGGTGGGCGTGGCCATGGTGCAAGAGCACCATGGTGAGGGGGCATTTTCACCCTCCCGGAGGACCAGAGGCTTTTCTGGAGACTCTGGAAGGGTGAAAATGACCTCACCCCAGCTCCAGATGCTCTCTGGAGGCTGGAAACAACCCCTTTCCAGTCTCTCCGAACTTCCGGGAGGCCTGCTTTTCACCTTCCCTGAGGTCCAAAGGCTTTCCCGGAGTCTCTGGGAGGGCAAACACAGCCTCCCCTCAGCTCCGGACGCTCTAAGGAGGCTGGAAATGGGCCTGTTTCCAGCCTCCCCAAACTTCTGGGAGGCCCATTTTCCTGCCTCCCCGAGCCTCTGTGCACGCCCTGCACTTACCTGCATCCACAATGGGCTGCATGGAGACTCCTGGGAGGGGCAGGGAGGGGCAGGGAGAGGTGGGCAGGGCCAGCCAGGAGTGGGATTTAAGGGTTCGGCGATCCCCGCAGAATCTTCGCTAACGGTCCGCCTGAACCCCCATGAACCCACAGCAGCCCACCCCTGGCTATATACTATATATATTTGAATTACATTTTTACACATAGAGTTAAAACAGCAACATGCATGCACATGTAAGTACAATGAACAAGTTAAAAGGGGGGAAAATACCTTGGCTGGTTGGCTTTCTGCTCACAATGTTCCTTCAGTATAAAAGAGCTGGAGTCTCTGAAGCAGCTGGTTCTGATTCCTTTGATCACAATAACTGCTATCTGCTGGAAACATGAATGTGACTTTGTGTTAAAAGGTAGCATCAAACATTGCTCCTTAAAGGAAAAAAATATGTTGCAAGAATTTGGATTGCCTCTTGCATTACTGAGAATTTTTTAAAGTGTATGGTTGTATTTGTTGTATAGATAGAAACATTTAAAGAAACATTGGAATTGTCTAGTGACAATGGCTAAATCAAGACTGAATCTAAACAAAACAAAAGTTCTGCTACTGCATTTATGCTCTCAGCAACATATTTTATATGGGATTTTTCTTTGCCTAATTCTGCATTAGGAAGCATTTGTCTCATGTTCTGAATTAAATCTGCAAAGTCTGTATCCTCTAGAGCAGGAATGTCCAAATGTGACAATGTTAAGACTTGTGGACTTTAACTCTCAGAATTCCGCAACCAGCCCCTAACTCTAGGAGTTAAAGTCAGTGGTGGGATTAAAATAATTTAACAACCGGTTCTCTGCCCTAATGACCAGCTGGGTAGGTGGGGCTGGGTGGGCATGTGACTGGGTCGGCATGGCCAACTCAAAGTCACTCACATTGAGGGACGTCTCACCTGGCCTGGACTCTCCTTACCATGCCCTGCCCCATCCCGCCCCTCCCAGCTACTGCTTCTCACACCCAGATACTCACCTTGCTGGAGCGAGTAGTTTTCAAATAAAAAGAATGCTCGCCTTGTGCAAATAAATAACAAACATCTTGACTTCAGGTTTGATGCATCTTGCAAAGTATTACTGCTCATTTTAGTCTTGTTTCCTACTAACAGGTCCATCACAGATTGTAATTTGCTACAACCTCTCTTCTCTTTTACGTCATTATATGGGAGATTATTCTGAAATGTTATCTGTGATGTTTGCAGCTTTACAAGTTGGTTTCCTCCAACCCTGTTGTGGCATGCAATTCTTACAAGTTATTTTGACATTCCTTCCTCCTTTTTAAAGAAAGTAGTGGTTAAGGAGCTGACCTAGAAACCAAGAGACTCTGAGTTCTAGTCCCATTTTAGGGTTGAAAAAATGGCTGAGTGACCAATCACTCTCTCCCAGCTCACACCACTTCTTAGATTGTGGTTCTGGGGAAACTAAGAGGAGGAAGGAATATTAGATACGTTTTCCACCTTGAGTTCCTTATAAAGCAATAAAGACAGGATAAACATCTAACGAAATAAATAAATCATTTGTGAGAATGATGTCCTCCTAAAGGAGAAGGGATGCTGACTGCCCTGCCACATGCCTTATACTACTGCATTTATTTCACTTTATTTTTCTCTACTTTTTGGTTTATTCTTCAATGATGGCATAACCTGTGAAATTCTTACCTGTCTGACATGCCAGGGTTATGTGGGAAAACATCAGGTAAACACATCCATGTAACTGACAGGCAATGGCAGCAGAAATCACTAAGCAGCTACATTAAAACAGAAAGGTGGAGTTCTAGTCATCATCCACAAACAAACGGGGCCACGTAACAAACTAACTCACTTCTGGAACAGTACCTACGTTGTTTTATTAACTATCAGCAGGACAATTGGACTGAGTTATTGCCTTTTGTAGAAGTAGCCTATAATAATGTAGTTCACACTAGCACAGGTTTTACCCCATTCTGAGTGGCCACAGGGCACGAATTTAATGCTATGCCTGAGTTACCCTCACATGAACCAGAAATCCCCTCATTGAAACAGTGGATCAGTCATTTGCAAACCATTTGTCCAGTGGTCTGCAAAGCCTTGAATGAAGCCAAGGCTGCCTATAAAGCACAAGCAGATAAGAAACAAATAAAACCTAAACCTTACAAAGTGGGGGACAAAGTTTACCTTTCCACCAAGTTTATAAAATCTTTGCAGCAGTCTAGAAAGCTGGGCCCAGAATACATTGGGCCTTTCCTTATCATTCATATTATTAATAACCCTGTCATGGTGGAATTGCAACTCCCTAAGTTATTATAGCAAGTCCACCCTGTTTTCCATTGTAGCTTACTGAAACCTGAAGTTACCTCTGACCTTCGTCCAGCTACTACCCCGTTCCACCCCTTATTATAGAGGGCGAGCAACATTTTGAAGTTCAAGAAATTTTAGACTCTAGGAAATTCCACGGAGCCACTCAGTACCTGGTAGCTTGGAAACACCTCCCCTTCTCACCCAATGAATGGGTTCACAAAAAACATGTGCATGCCCCTAAATTAATACATATGTCATCAATTGTACCCTCACTGATTTTATGTTTTCTTTGTTTCCCCTTCCCTCTTTTTGTTTTCATTCAGGTGGACTTCCTGTTTTTCTAGGGAGGCGGTATGTCAGGTCCCATAGATTTCTATTGAGACTCTGGCATTCTTGGGGGAGGGGGGAGGATTGGAGAGATCTCATTCATTGGGTGAGCTACCAGGTACTGAATGGCTCTGTGGAATTTCCTAGAGTCTAGAATTTCTTGAACTTCAAAATGTTGTTCGCCCTCTACCATAATAGAGGGTGGAACAGGGGTCGTAGCCAGATGAAGGTCAGAGGTACCTTCAAGTTTCAGCAAGCTACAATGGAAAACAGGGTGGACTTGCTGTAATGACTTAGGGAGTTGCAATTCCACCATGATAGGGTTAATAATACAAACGTTTAACTCCAGACCCAGATTATGCACTGGGTCTGGAGTTAAACTGAAACACCTACTTTTTCATTGTTTTTATACAATTTTATACTTTTCTTTCCCAAATAGATGGAACTTTGGTCAAGACCACTCATGACTTTTTTTTCTACTGATGATAATATTGAGAGCTTATGCAAGCATATTGTGTTTTCCAAACTTAATTTAGTCATAATAAACCAAAAGTCAAGAATGAAAAGTTTTTGTTTCAGTACTTCATTTCTGTTCTAATTAAAAAAATATTTTATGTATCTGCAATTATATACACAGTGCCAATACACAAGGAGATGGAAAAAAGCCCACTAGCCTTGCCACCTTTTTTTGAGGAGTGGGTTGATGCAAATATTTGAATTGAAGAAGTTATTATTAAAATGGGTAAGATGTGAAGATAATGAGAGCAAGTAAACAAAATGGAGGCAGGAGTGGGGAGAAGCCTCTTGTACCATTCCAACTGAAGTATTATGTTAGCGTACCTTCCTCCATTTGTAAAGAGTGCATGTGTGTAATAGAGACTTTTTCTTTGTGCAAATAGGAATGCAGAAAAATCAAGGTTCTCAATTGTCCACTGCAGATATAGACTCTCCAAACCTGAAAGAGAACAGGAGGAGAACAAAACTAATGCTATGATCAGAGTCAGATGTCTAAGCATACTTACATCTGAGTAAGATCTGGACAACTCATTGGGACTTTCTGTAGAGCGTGTTTGGCTTCCTTATATTTAAAGCCAAAGGCACCACACTGTTTCCTTTTAAAGACCATAGAATAAAGAAAGGAAGAATGGGAAAGGACCTTGGAAATCAACTAGTCCAATCCTTTGCATGATATGAGAATCTACTATTCCTCTTCAATGGAGATCTTCATGCAGAGGCTGAAAATGCTTAGCAGATCCTGCATTGAGCAAGGGAATTGGCTAGGATTACCTGGGATATCATCTCCATATCTGATTTTATTAAGTTTCTAAGGGCTACAAAAGAAGTAATTTGTATATTCAAGTTGAATTTCCATGTTGTTATTGAATTTTATTAAACCACCTATTCCTTCAAAATATACCCAACTGCTTCAAGGATATACAGCAACCTTTTTTTAGAAGAAATGTTGTTTGATCTCCTAACTAGAAGAATGGCTAGGTGTGGGGATATGGTTTCACATCTAGATTCATTTTGTATCTTAAAAGTAAAACTCACATATACAATTCAAACTTTCCTTGACTATAATTTAATACCTGGATTTGTAATCATATTGGAAAGTTGGATTTCTCAATAAATAGAGTCTACATTTCAATTTTAGAAGTTATCCAAATCAGAGCAAATTCTTAATAACATGAATTAAATTCTTGTTTACCTTATTTGGTGATTTATTCTGTTGAGTATGGCTCTTGCTATTCATGGTTAGCTTAGAGCTTAATAGCAATTTTAAATTGTTTAAAAATATAATATATTCAGTTGGTCATAATGAATTAGTGATACACTACAGAACTATAATCTCTGCAAATCTTTAATCCCTTTATTCATTTATACTTTATTTACCTTTAGTTCCTTTTTTATGTCTGATTATATATATGCTTTAAAATATCTAATTAAAAAAGTAATTTGGGGCTGCAGAAAGCCCCAGTCCACTCCATCTTAAATGTAATATATAAGTAACAGAGAATATTATTTCTTTTTAATACTGTCAATACCCAATTAACTAACCTCTATTTAACAGACTTTAGATACAATGGGTAGAATCCGAGCCTAAAATAATGGAAAAGGCTCTAAGCAAGATTCTACTTTTGGAGGGGAAGCTTATGGAAAATTGTGGAGGTGTGGCAGACAGCCAAAAGGTACTGGGAGGATCAGGAAGGTGCTAGGCAAATTGGGAGAGGTATGTGACAGTTGCAGGAAGGTGATAGGAAGTAGTCATGCATGGATTGATAGAAAGCCTACTTCTTCTTATCTTTTTTTTATCCGTGGGGGAAAATACCTGCGTGATTTATTGTTTTTTGTCATCATTTGGCATGTTGTCGAATCCAGACTAATGTCTAGTTTATGTTTAAGCAGCCAATATCCCTCTACAAACAAGATAGGAATTATTATCTAGATATGTTATATAAAGATGTATTTTTTTCATAATCATGAGCATCTTGATCAAAGATCAAGTTCAGTTCATTGCAAAATTATTGTATTTCTGACTTTGCAGAAACCAGTTTTCCATTCCTATCTTTATTCCTCATTCCTTTTTGAACAATCATAACCTGTTTTTTTTCAAATTCTTGATTTGTTTTTGAGAAACTTCTATAATACTACCACATCAAGGAATAATTTATTTGGTATTACACTTCATTTTTCTATCAACTCATAACTTTACAAACATTAGCTTATCATAACATTTACTTAACCTAAACATATTTAAACAATGTGGAGGGTTACAATTCAATTTCAAATCAATTATTTTAAAAATACTTAAAGCATGTGATTAATCATATTATATTCAAGTAACATTGGTACATCTGACAGTTTGTTTTCTTTATTCCTAAGGAAAACTGAAAATACAAACTCATTTGACAGTAGGTTCAAAATAATTGTCATAAAAATAGAACCAAAAGTAGCTGTTAATGAGATCACAGTAACTGCTCATGTTTCATCTACTTCCCACCTGTCAGGTTTTGAGAAATTATCTTTTTACAGTGAAATCCATTACAAGGTTTATCTTGACTAGTATAAGCAGATATCCGATCCTATTCTCTTTTTCCTATCCCTTTCCCTTTTCTTTTTCTCTTCACTAATCCTTCTAAACAATATACTATTATACTTATACACCAATCCTTAGCTCTGCCTACCACATTCTTAGATCTTTCCCTATAATTTTCTGTTTATTTTTAGCAAGCACACAAAAATTCAAATCCATCAAAACAGCCACCAGGACAGTTTGTGCCTTAACACCTTTTCTGGACTTTCTGGATGCTTTTTCTGGATGCTTTTATCATACTAGTAGAAGCCAGGTGAAATTCCAGATGATGGTTGTCACCTTTGAGGCTCTATATGGTTCAGATGTGTTTATCTAAGAGGCTACCTTCTCCTGTTTTGACTCTCCTATCTAACCAGAACAATGTATGTTTTTTGAGAGAAGTTTGTTATTGCCTTTTTCTTAGCTGCCAAAACTCAGTTTGTGGCTGTAAGCAGTGGTGGGATTCAATTTTTTTTACTACCAGTTCTGTGGGCATGGATTGGTGGGCGTGGCTAGGTGGTCATGTGACTGGGTGGTCATGGCCAACTCAATGTCACTCACGTGAAGGGGTGCCTCACCTGGCCCCTTCCCTCCCAGCCATTCCTTGTCACACCCAGCCTCAACGTATCTATAGTTCTATAAAAATGTTGTTCACCTTTTTTCGACTTTATTATCTACATACTACAGATGTACTTTCAGGGACCACTGAAAAGAGGAAATGGCTCACTGCTTTGCCCAAGTGTGTGACAGGCAACAGGCTTTTAAGGGGCTGCACAAAGAAAGGGGGTGGGGCAATGTATTTTCCAAAGAAGCAGAAGGCAAAACAAGAAGCAATGGATGGAAACTGAAGAAAGAGAGAAG
>JANHFL010001634.1:142255-158696 GCA_032468155.1 Oxyrhabdium leporinum | reverse complement strand
TTTGAACCGCTAGATTGAATCAGCAGAAGTGGCCTGCAGTTCAACACTCTAACCACTGCGCCACCTAGGCTCATCCTTTCATGAAGAGGCAGGCTTATTTGAAATCAAGCAAACAGAAAGAGGGGATTTCTTAATGAGGGTGTCAACTTTGAAGCGAACCTGGCTGAAGCCATCTTTTTCTGTCTCATAGTTGCCACGAACTCAGGGGGGGGGAGGTGGAGGAGGAGGAAGGAGTTGATAGACTGACTAGCAGTCATAACAAAAACCTTTCTCGTGGTAACCAAGGCCATGCCAACAGGTGATGGAGAAGAGGAGTGACCAAGAAGCCCGCCAAAAGCCTTAATTGAATAATATGACTTGGGACATTTGGGGAGGGAAACAATTGCTTTTTTAACTATGCTACAAACATAGGAAAACTTTCAGAGTTGGCTTTCACTAGCTGTGCCAATATGATGCACTCGATAAACATGTTCTTTGAAGAACCTGCTTGCTTCAGAGTTTGAGAAACCTGCTTTCAATGGGCGAGTTACTCGGAATGCTGACAGAGGGCTGAATGCTGGCTATTTTCTGCTCTCTTTACATCTTACTTATTCAGCCTGTGCAGGATGATGAATTGGATAGGATATCTGTAGTATGAGTTCTCCCACCTGTGACGTGGATCCAGGCCCTTCCTGGCTCCTTCAGGCAACTGAGGATTTGTCACAAGCTACATCCAGGAAGTGATCATGCCCTGTCTCCAAATCACCTTTCTGGGGGGAAGATTGTTCAGAAATAAAATGCCATAGAACAGGGGTGTCAAACTCAAGGCACTTAGATCTGGCCCACAGGGCCACCCTGGAAAAAGTGAAGGACCAGCCCACGGTGCCTCTGTCAGCAAAAATGGAGCTCGGGAGAGCTGCATGCAATGCTCTCAAGCTCCATTTTCACTGGCAGTGGGTTGCAGGAGATTGTTGCAGATGAAAACAGAGCTCATTTTTTCTGGCAGAGCACTCGGGCCACCACAAGCACCCTGCGACATGAATGATGTCAAGCTGACCATGCCCATCCTTATTTCTCTTTTAGGGGAAATATTCTGCTTTTTAAAAATATTTCCTAGAATATTTCATTCTTCTAGGAGAGGGGTGGGTGCTAACTTTCTACAATATCCTATCCTATTCTATTCCATTCTACTCTTCATTGCTAATTCTTCTTTCCTCCCAATTTTTATCTTTCCAACTGCTATCTACCAGACGGTTTTACGTCCAAAACCTGAACATACATCAGAGAAGCAAAGCAGGGATGCCTGCATTTTATAATACAAATGTTCCAGAAAAAAAGAAAAAAGAAAAAGAGGGAGGGGAGAAAGAGAGCATCAGTTCACAGGAGGAGTCAGAATCAGAACACAGAGACAACTCCCAGGAAAAAGCACCATAGGAGCAGACAGCAAATCAAAACAAGATTGCTTGTGATTATACAGCTGGCCAGAAATAAGGAGCAGAGAGAATTGAGAAGCAAGGTCAAGGCAATCTGCAGAATACCAGTGAGATTTTAGAAAGAGCTACTACCCAAAACCATGAGCTCCCCAAAATACCAGAGGATGCAAGATGACGTGCCTATCTCCCAAAGCCCACCCCCTTACTTGGAAATTCAGCCTGATCCTCCAGAATCAACCCATTGGGTAGAAAATGAGAAAACTCCTGTTGTGCCAATCGAGGATCTACCTGTAGAGGGCCCAGATAGGACAGCATCCAAACACATTACAGCCCTTCATCAACCAAAGTCGATCGTCATCATGCCTGTTGAACCAATTGAAGAACCTGATTATATGGGCTTCTCTCTCTTCACTGTGATGTGCTGCTTCTTACCCCTGGGTGTAGCTGCCTTTGTTTTCTCTAAACTGGTAAGCCTATGAATCTCTGTATTTGTTCTGGTGTAGTCTGCTACAAATGAAATGGGCTCCATGTTATGAACGGTTGCAGGAACTGGGCATGGCTTGTTTGATGAAAAGAATTGGGGTGGGGGAGGTGTTGACATGATAGCAGTGCTCCAAAATCTCAGGGGCTGCCACAAAGAAGAGGGAGTCAATCTATTTTCCAAAGCACCTGAAGGCAGGACAAGAAGCAATGGGTGGAAACTAATCAAGGAGAGAAGCAACCTAGAACTAAGGAGAAATTTCCTGACAGTTAGAACAATTAATCAGTGGAATGACTTGCCTCCGGAAGTTTTTAAGAAGAGACATTTGTCTCAAATGGCATAGGGTTTCCTGCCTGAGCACAGGGTTGGACTAGAAGAACTCCAAGAACCCTTCCAACACTGATATTCTTTTATTATGCTATTCTGCTAAAGATGGAAATAAGGATTAGAGATGGAACCCCCTGGAAGGATTAAAGATGGAAACTCCTGGGTGTGATATTGGATTTGTCTGAGGTTTTTCTCATTTCTTGTCTAGTTTATTACATCATCTTTCCTAAATTATATATCATAGTTCAAAGTTCCATTCCTATTTAGTCAAAGGAATGGCCTACATTTTGGATTTTCCTGCTACAGGTCTTTCAAGATAAACTTGTGAAACAAAATAAATTTCAACAAGGTCAATATTTTAAGTTTTCTCACCTATAATTTGAGTCCTATGTTATTTGAAAGCTATTTAGCTATTCCCAGTTAAATAGAAACATGTTGTGAATTTCTACTTGAATGCTTTTAATGGATTTTGTATTTCCTTAGTTCATTGATAGAGTGGTGTTTTTTCCTCTTTCTTCCTTCTTTTTTTTAAGTATAAAAGAAATTATTCATACTTTGCTTAGAACTGTGTAGGCGTCATCTGCCACCTATATAGTTATTCTGTTCAACAATAATTATGTAAAACTGATTTAGGTACAACTCTTAAACTCTATGCTTCAGAGCAGTCTTCTCTTCCACAGCCCTATTCTCATGTTATACACTTAGGTACTATGATTATGGTTTACTTCTGCAGGTCCTCTACATTTCTCTATAGTTTTTTTTAAGTATTAAAAAAAAGCAATTTATCCTCCTGTTTGCACGTTGTGTTTGCATTATGTTGTATTTTAGGAGTTCAAAGGGCTATGGAAATTATAGTGTTTGAATAGAAACCCCTTAGAAGGAACTGATATTGGTTTGAAAAATCTGTGGTCCCACAGAATAGCTTGCCCCTTTCCTCTGTAATTCCAAAAAGCTTCAGAGCTCAGAAATCTAGGCAACCATCATGTGTGGTAGAGCTTTTTACATGCATGTTATTTTCTGGTTTTTTTTTACTACTGCAGAATGCTTGGAGTATAACATTGTATTCAGTCAATGATGAGAATGTTTGCTGAAGCTATTGGGGCAAATCTAATTTATTTATAGTACTGTGTTACTATTCATCTTCCGGTCATCTAAATAAAGATAAATTCATCTTCAATTCATCTAAAATGATATTTAAAGACATGAATGTATTATTAGTGTTGCAAAGTGGGCTGTGGGTGCTTTGGAGATTTAAACTTCGATTCTCTCTTCTTTTCCAAACCTGAATTCATAGATCCCTGTCCTTTCTTCATTCATTTAAGATCAATCTTTTCTGACCCCTTATATTAGGCCTTCTTTTTTTTTAAACATTTTCTCCTAAGTGGAACTCTGCTTATGTTATATTTTGTGAACCTAGAAGATAGAATTGTTGGAGGACAGGGATTGGTCTTCTTGCTTCTGAAGTACAAGAGATTAATTATGTTATCTTTATATTGCGTTCCTCATGTGGCTCTTTCATTCTGCAAATTGCATGGTTGCCAAACACACTCCAGTTTTTCTATACTCAATAGGTCTCAGGCTTTTATGATCATCTTTCCTTTTTGTATAGCATAAGAAACATAAGAGTTTTGAGTCCAAGTCTCCATTCAGTGCAGAAATACAAATTAAAGCATCTCACTAGATAACTGTCCAGCCCTTGCTTGAACAGTTGTGATGAACAGGAATTCACTGCCAGTCTGGATAACCGATTACATAATTTACCTGACTCTTTCTTTAACAAGATAGTACTAGAGATGGAAGTGGAATTAATGTGACCTGTGAGTTGGAAGTTATGGTTCCATTGATGTAGTCTAAATTTATATGCGTGCCTTTTTTTGCACACATGCCACATGTCTAAGTAATATCAACTACAATTCTATGGTTTCTTTCACATATACTATTTTCTATCCTATACCTGACTGTTGGATTTCCAAAATGATACTGGCAGAAACCCTGCAGTGATAGTTTAGATGCTCTATAATCACGTTTGTCAGTGTGTAAGAAATTATGAGCTGGGATAGCCATAACAACAAGTCAGCCAATGGGAACTGTTTGGTGACTAAGAAACAGGATGTCAGCGTTCCAATAACCCCCCCCCTCCCTTGTCCATTCAGCACTCGGAAACAAAGTTCATCAGATCCTGTGTGGCTGCCACAGGATCTGTTGTGAGCCATGTCAGAAAGCTCAGAGCCTGGGCATGGCTTAGCTTGACTGATCTATATATATATAAGAGTTGGTTTGTCCTGGCAAATCTTTGCTTCTGTATTCTGTCTTCTGGGTTCTGGTTGTTCTGTGCTTCTGCTTCTTGTCCTTGTACTTGCTGCCACATTGCAAGAGCTGCATGGGTATTGTATGCATGCATCATGCGTTATATTATTGTTTATGAAGAAGTTTCTTCTATAAATGAATCCTGCTGAATTATTTACTTGTATGCTGGTTGGATTGCTGCAAACTGACAAAGTTTAAATTAGTTTTGGTTCAGCCTTCTCTTTTCTGGAGAACTGATTATTTTCTTGACTGTATTTCCTTCTGAATGGAAACAGATCTGAAAGCACACCATATAGTAAATTGAAACATTTAAATTTTTATGAATTTCCCTCATCAATTTCTTTCATGCTTTCATGCTTTCCACAGACTTCTTGTCCTGACCTGTCTCCCTTACTGTTTGTTGAGGACACATCCTCAAAACAGAGCCTTCATCTTATAGACAAACTACTGATGAATCAGTGTGAAGGCCATACGTATGTCTTAAACTGCTTGCATTGGTCTGTAGAACTTTATGGGATACATTTATAATATTTATATTTATAATAAATGTGAATGAATGAATGAATGAATGAATGAATGAATGAAGTGGTTCAAGAAGTTTTGGCTTTAAAGTAGCATTTTTACTACTTTACAGTGAAAGAAAATATTCCACTAAGATATACTAGATAAACATGGAGGAGTCATCTTCAAATGTTGGCAACATGAGGAGCTTCAATTAAGCTACCGCAGGGGAAACCCTCTCCTGACCAGGCACTGGGCTCTGTGCCTCCATGTCCTTTATATTTTGGCTGCTGAAGACAGAACTTTTCCCAATAATTTTCTTCTGCCAGAGGAGCATCAACTTTTTAGAAGACCAAGTATGGGTCTTTCATGAGGTCAACATTTCCTTGAATAAATTGCTGAAGCTGTGTTAGAGCTCAGTCAAAAAGATGAAATAAGCTGTGCAACATGAAGTATTTCCTCTGTTACCTGGAAGAGTAAAGGCAGTCCTTGATTTACAACCATTCATTCAGTGATTGTTTAAAGTTACAACAACACTGAAAAATGTAACTTACAACTGCTCCTTGCATATACAACCATCACAGCATCCTCATAGTCATGTGAGCAAAATTTGGGTGCTTGGCATAGTTTTATTATGGTTTCAGTATCGTGGGGAGATATGATCACCATTTGCAACCTTTCCAGAGGGCTTCCAACAAGCAAAGTCAATGAGGGAAGCCAGATTCATCTAATGACCATGTGATTCACTTAAGCCAGGGCTGTCAAACTCTTGGACCATGTGCTGGATGTATCATGTGATGGCCACACCCATGCCTGATTTAGCAAAGGAGAAAAAAGTCCCGATATGTCACATGATACTGCCATGACGACATGTGTTTGACACCCCTGACTTAAACAGTGACATAAAAGCTGGTGAAATCAGGCACAACTAACTTTACAATCGTCTTTCTCAGCAGTGGAAATTCTGACCCCAGTTGTGATCATTTCTCAAAGACCTACCTGCATAAAGAGGGAGCAGAGAGTGAGACTGTATATGCTGGAATGTAGAGGGAATTGCTGCTTTGTGTGGGTTGCAACAGGGACTGACCTTGATCAGGCTGACCTCAAAGATTGATAAAGGTAGGCTGTACAAGCAGCAGTTGTTATGTTCCATCTCAAGGACAGGAAGAAATCACAATTGTAATACTGTGTGCAGGTGCCCTAAGATTGCCCTATTTAAAACTAAAAGTATAACGAATTTAAGGCAATTAATCCTTACCTATCACATTTTTATGCTGCCTGTTTTAAATGACTCTCAGCAGATTACAGGGTACAAGAAAAGTTATTAAAACATTCACAGTACATTTAAAAGAGCATTTGAACAACTAGATCATAAAATCACAAAACCAGTGCATAGTAGAAAAAAGATAAAGATAATAGATAAAAGAAAAGAAAAGAAACCACAAAAAGAATAAAGTAAAGTTTAAATGGAAACTAATTTGGTTTGTAGATGTTTGTTGTAGTCCACAGGATAAAGGGAGATATTCTTATTGCTAAATAAGTATGCCATGATGGCCAATTCTGCCACTTGGAATGAACTAAGAACTGAAGAAACATGAGTCACACCCTGGTAAAAGGAAATTTAAAATGGATCTCCATGAATAATTGAGTCAACATTTCCCCACATATAAGCTTATAATTGCATAATTACTTTAAAAAAAATATGTCATCTTTGCAAAGCTGAGCAAAACATCTGGAAATTTACTAAACAAGTATGATGAATGCACTTGTTGATGATCTCTGGTGGATGCAGGATGAGGGTGATGCATCCATCTTGACCCTCCTTGATATATCAGCAGTCTTCAGTGCCATCAGCTTTTCTCATAAAGCTTATGGAACTGAGGGTGAGAGAGAGGCTCAGTGTTACAGTAGTTTCCTTCCTTCCTTCAGGCCTGTTTCCAATTGCTGTGGGTGGGGGAAAGAGATCTAGCCCTAGAGTCCTAGACCCCTTTTGTGTGAGGATGGCTAGTGACCTACACTTTCTCCATTTCTATTTAATATCCATAAAGCTGCTGGATGAAGTCACCTGTTAGTAAAGGGTTATCACTGATAATACACAGCTCAACTTCTCTATCCTGGGCCAACCAAGCAATGCTGTCAAAGTTCCTATCTAATATCTGGAGACAGTAGGAATTTGGATGGGGAAAAGCAGGTTCAGGTTCCTATGGATTTGAGGACTTTCCAAACTTTGATCCTGGATGAGATAGCACGTCCCCAAGCAAAACTGGCATGCAATTTGGGGTCTCTTGGACTCTCAATCCCTTTGACAAGCAGATGAACACTGTAGCAAGAAGAGGCTCTGCACAAATCTCTACTGGGTGCAAATTACGTCTGTTCTTGGATAGGGAAGCCATGCTTACAATTACCCATGACTTGGTTACCTCTCATTCAGATCATTGCATTACACTTTACATGAGCTATCCCTTGAAGACCATCTGCAAGTTATAATCCTGAATGCAATGGTGTAAGTAGTCATGGGTGCACTACGGTACAATTATGCCATAATTATGTATAATTATTTTTAAAAATCAATTATTTCTATCATTTGTATGGAGAATGTTGGTAAGTTTATAAGAAAAATAAACCAAATGAAATTTCGTACAATCTAGGCCCATTTAAATTGAACATATATATATACAGCAAGTGACAGTATTTGTGTGAATTTGGAAGTCTGATTAGACAGAGATGGGTGTCTCTGGAAGTTAATGGGGAAATCTAGGACTGTTAACTGGATTGTCAAATCGAAAATGTATTCCTGAAAATGATAGGTAATAGCAAACCACTTCCATATTATTGCCAGAAACACAAAAATACTGCACATATTTCTCCATTTAGATACCAAGAAAAGATGCTAATGTTTATACTCCTTATACAGTGTGTTTTGGAAACTGAATTTAAAGCTATTTGTTCCAGTAGAAAAGAATACTTGTAGCTCAGGACTGAATTGTGGGGTCCTTGGTGCTGTCCGAGCTTGGTTGTTTTCTTGCAGACATTTCATTATGAAACTAGGCAACATCTTCAGTGTTATAAGGGAGTGGGGTTTGCTCTCTGTTTATATATAGTGGCTGACCTCATCAATATTGGTGGGGGTGTTGTTTCTTCTTGGCGGTAACTTGATTATTCTGACCAAGAACATCTACCGTGTTTCCCCCAAAATATGGCCTACTCAGAAAGTAAGTCCTAGCTTGATTTTTACACATGCATCCAATATAAGCCCTATCCCCCAAATAAGCCCTAATTAACACCCTGCCCGCTCTGGGATGCATAGGTAAAAATTAAGCTAGGGTGGGGATCGGGGTGGTGAGGCTGCCCTACTACTTACCTTTGGATAGTTATAGCCAGGCCTCGCACACCCCAGCCCATTTGTTCTGCAGCCAGCAAGACTTTCCTGAAGGCCTTTGTAGCTGATAACAGAGGTCCAGGTTGATCTGGAGCTCTGTTATCGGCTAGAGAGGCCTCTGATAGTGAAAAACTGATTCCTAAAGGCCTCTGATAGTGAAAAAGAGGCTGGGGGTGACATGCACAAATGAGTTGAGTCAGTGGATGACAGCCCCCACGGAAAATAAGACCTGGTGCCTTTTATGGTGGGAAAAAAATATAAGACCCAGTCTTATTTTTGGGAAAACACAGGTACATACCATTCAAGAGAGACATTAAAAAGCTAAAAAGTAAACAAAAAGACCCAAAGAACCTCTTATTTTTAATTGTAATTGTAATTGTAATTAAAAAACCCTAAATGTAACTAAAACCCTCAAAGCATTTTTTTTTCGGGGTTTTGAATTGACAACCTTTTCTATGCTGAGCAACGGTCTTAATCCCTGTGCTATTCGAACAATGCTGGTGAAAGGAAGTATAGAACCTATTACCGAGCACGGTAAGCATTGACTCAATTGAAAAGGTAAGGCTTCCTCTGCAAACTAGCCAGTCGACTACCAGGGTTAAACTACAACTAATTAAGATAACTTGAGGGATCCTTCGTGCTCTCTGAGCTTGCTTATTTTCTTGCAGATGTTTCATTACTAGGTATCATAATCAATGCTACACTGATGATCAGCACTGATGATGTCACCTAGGGTAATGAAATGACTTCAAGAAAACAAGCAAGCTCAGAGAGCACCAAGGATCCCTCATTTCAACTCTGAGCTACAAATATTCATTTATTGGTAAGCTAGCTTGTTCCAAGTCTTCAAGAGTGCTTAAGGCAACATTACAGGGAAATGTATACTTTGGAAGTAGAGCAGAGAATGTACCCTGAAGTCAATTTGGAAGTGAGGGATTAACAGAGAGTGATACCACCCAGTTCTACCTTCCAAAAACAGACACGCTCCTTCTCTGATGATGGGCCATCTGGACAGTAAAGAACAGTTACTTTAACTTGGAATTGACTTGAAGGCTGTTTGTCTATCTATCTATTAATCATATCTCTCAGCAGTTATCAAGGACAGTTTTGAAAGTAATTCTGGTACCATAAGATTATGCCCTTATGAAGTATCTGAATCACTGGTCCACATTTCATTATAGTGCATATCTAGTAATGTCTGTTATAAACAAATATTTCTTTATTTTCCTGGATGATAGTATAAAATTAAATGTACCATCTTTTCTGTGATTTCAAAATAATATTTGTTATAGACAAATTCTCTGTGGTAGCAGGTAGAATACACCAGCAACTAATATTTCATTGAATGGCTTATTTTGATCTCTCTCCTATATGTCATTTAGTTCACTGTTTGTCAACTTCAGCCACTTAATGGGTGGACTTTAACTCCCAGCATGCTGATTGGGGAATTCTTAAAGTTACTGAGATTGAGAAACACTGCTCTAGATCAGGGCTGGCAAACTCCCAGCCCATGGGCCGGATGCATCACGTGCTAGCCACACCCACATCCAGTTTAGTGAAGGAGAAAAAAGACCTGATATGTCATGTGACACTGCTGTGACAATGTGAGTTTGACACCCCTGCTTTAGATTATGTCCATATCATTTTATGCAAAAGTTCCAAGGCGAACATTCTGGAATGGTGAAAGAAAGGGAGGGGAGAGTGAACGAGAAGAGAGTAAGAGAGTGAGAGAGAGAGTATATAGAATTTAATATATTTCTTTACTACTTACATATTTACCTACTGACTGGGGCTTGAAAGTTGCTCCATTTCAGGACACCCCACCCTCCAAAAAGGCATGGCTTTTCCAATGGGTGACCCTCCTTATACTGTAATAATATATGGCTATACTCTTATCTTTTTTAGATGTGATATAAAAAGGAATACTTTTTCTCAGAATGCTTAATGAAAATACCTGTCATCTTGAACTTGAATTTAATTTCAGTTTCCAAATGAAACATATTCAGCAGCACATCCATTTAAATAATAGTGTTAAAACTTCATTTCACCCACAAGAGTGCGTATACAAGTGAAATACACTCCTCCTCTCCCTTCTCTCCAAACAACCAGTCATCCTCAATATGTGTATAGAAACACACTAATATAAATTAATGCCTTTTAAAATCACAGTAAACTCTGTTTTCTGTAATTATAACAAGCCCTAGAGTTTTAACTATGCAATGGTAATTTTTTTAGTCTGTATGCCATTATTGTCCTTTTGATTTTTTTAAAACTACATCTAACTTGAGCAAACAATGTTAAGTGGGGAAACAGATGTGATTAAATAGCCTGTAATTATGCCTTTAGTCATCTGTTAGCATCACAAGGCTTCTTCTGCTAGTATGACCAGGAAAAGTGACCTAGCTGATTTCCCAGAAGCTTTGCCAGAGACTGATGTAGAATAGATGGCCTTATTAAGCAATCAACAAAAAAAATCAACCATTACAGTGTTACAGTGGAATAGTAATCAGTAGTGTTTATACTATTCACACACTTGCCCCACAATACACAATCAGGCCCATGAATTCTGCTAATTGGGTACCTTCTGCATCCAGAGGTGCCTGCTATTGGAGACAAAAGGGAGCTGAAAATTAGTGTTTGCAGCAATTAGTTTCTGCCTAAAGGCTTAGCCCAGTTGAGGAAAGCCCTGATTCATAGATTATTTTAGCAACTGTGGCATTCAAACATCTTGATTTTTGCTTGCTCTTAAGGGGGAAAAATGTTAGTTTGAAACCATGTATTTAGTTCTCCAGCCCAAAGCTCTTTATTTTATGCTTTCTGGTTTCTTCAAGACTAAGTATTTTACTTTTATATACCTCCACAAAACCAACTGTGAAGATTGAAGGAAATATATTTGCCATCATGAAATGGCTTATTAAAGAAAGGTATATTTTCCAGTCATTATTCGCCACATAATCCCTAATACGGTGTGAGAAGCTTTCAACTACATGCAAACACAACACCACATACACACCCAGGGAGAAAGACAGACAGAGAGAAAAGAATGCAATGCACTCAAGGTGTCACGCAACAACACATTTGTCTCATAAACATGACATTAAGAAACATGGACATAGAATAGATTTGAATGGACTAAAGTTGCAAGGCATTTATTAAAGGGTGTCCTTGACTGCTCAGTGGATTATGCTAAACTAGTTACAAAAACCTACTTGCCCTTTTTTTCTTTTGAATCCTTAGTATTTCAAATATAATAATATGATAGGCAAATCTCCTTGGTCTGTTTCTTGCCATGATAGACTCCCCACTGGAAGGGCTTAGAGGGCAAATTAACAGTAGCACAACTTGAGCGACCTCTTCACCTCTATTACAAAGCATCAGCTGCTTATTCCAGCTCAGCTAAAGCTCTCCATTTGGGTGGCTGTAGGACCTTGACAAAGGACGGGGGAGGAAAGATGATTAGAATCCAGGAGGAAAATAGAAGAAAGAGGAAGAGAGAAGCAAAAAGTCTTCTGTCAAACACTTCCTCTTCTTTGAAGGTCATCCTGGAAATATAACTTATTAATATGTTGCAGTCTTCATTAGTTTTTACTTTGAGCAGTTATGATAAAGGATGTGACCTTCAAATGATAACTCTTAATACCAAATATTGCATTATGAAACTATTAAATTGTAGGCAAATATTTGTACTTTGAAGACAATCAGAATAAGTGTGATAGTTTGTAGTGACACTGTACCAACATTTTCCTCAGACTGATTGCATTACATATTGATATTAGCAAGTATCAGTATGTACTGCAATCAGTCAGTAGAAAATGAGTGAAATGTAAACTAATGAGAGCTAATTGTCTCTTGTAATAGCAAGAACACAGAATTCTATCAATTAAATTAGTCTAAGCTGAAACAGAGATCAATGTAATAGTGTTGTGATACCAACCAAATTAGAACCCATAATGAAATGAATGATGTGCCAGCACCAAGATGACACAATAACTAAAATAATACTTTTGATTGGATTTTAAAGTCTGTGGAGAACCGCTACCTTTATCCTGTCATATATGATGGAATGTACTAAGGAGTTGGATTCCCAGGAAGGAGCGAATATATTTCAGAGGAATATGAGGCAACACAATCTGAATGTTACTACATATGAGAGAAAGAGCAACCCGTCTCTAATAGTTTACAGAACATATTGTAGATGCAGATGGTAGATTCCTCAGTCTGGCAGGATTTTGTTTATAAGTGTGAAAAGGATAAAGAACTCAGCTTGGAAGAATCACTATGCATCATTCTTGGTTTTAGGCCTAACATTATAATATTTTAAACCAGTTGTTCCTTATGACTGGGGAAAGTACTATAGGTCATCCCTTGTATGAATCTTGGAATAGTAATAATATACCTAAATGATGTCCTTGATATATGGAAATGTTGAACTTATCAAGCCTGACACCTAATTTTACAAAAAACCATCCTACTTGGAACTTCCTGTGTTCTTAAACACTACCTTAAGAATTGTTTAGTCCTTGATTAGGGCTTGAATTATTAAGTTTCCACCAGTTTTAGATTTGACTCTAACTGTAGATTACTCACACATAATAATAAGGAAAATAAGTGGGTGTGGAATATTGCAAATATACCAGACAATTAAAGAAAAACAATGTATTGGGAAAATATATGAAGCACAGAGAAAAAGATGCACTAAAGCTAATTTACCACAAAGCTTTATTAAGTACTGGAAAGACTCAACTGGCCTACAAGAAAGATCAAATGAAGAATAGAAAAGAAACATGGCAAGGCAATAGCCAGTACATTTAAAAAAAATCAGGCAAAGCAGATAACAAGACCTGGTACAGTAATGGCTAAGAGTAGGATAACTGAAGAAAGAACAGAGGGGCTAATTCCGATTGCACAAAACCAAGCCTTAAGAACAAATGCACACAAAGCCAGAATAGAGAAATCAACAGCAGACAGCAAATGCTGCCTCTGCAAAGAAGCTGAAGAAACAGTGGACCACCTAGATAGCTGCTGCAAGAAGATCACACTGACTGAATACAAACAATAGCATGATAAAGTAGCAACAATGATACATTGGAATATTTGCAAGAAATACCATATTCCTGCAAGCAAGAACTGCTGGGATCACAAAATAGACAAAGTAATAGAAAATGAAGAAGTCAGAGTTCTGGGACTTTAGAATTCAAACAGACAAGCACTAGCCAGCTAACATCTCAGTCTAAACAAGCATTGATAAGAAAAACAAAAAGTCTGGATAGTGGACATAGCAGTACCTGGAGACAGCAGAAGAAAAGAGAAAGAATTTGAGAAAAATCACAAAATACAAAGACCTGCAAATAGAAGTAGAATGACTGTATCAAAAGGAAGTAAAAATAGTGTCAACAGTAATAGATGGCTTGGCTGAAATCCCAAAACATCTAGAGAATCACTTGAACACCATTGGCATTGACAAAATCATTATCAATCATTTGCAAAAGGCAGCTTTACTTGAAACAGCTTACATTCTTCCAGAATACCTTCAACATTATCAGATAACATCTTCCTTTCTCAGGTCCTGGGGAAAGATTTGATAGGTGGATAAAAATGCCAGATCCAATCTAAACATCTGACTTACTGTATGTGACAAACCATAATAATAATAATTTGAAATAATCCAGGCTCCTGAGAGACCAAATCATGCATGATTTCATCATTTGAAGTCCCATGAAATTTTGACAGGTGTGCCCCAAATTTCCAATTTTCAGGTGGAAGCATCACAATCTTATCAAATTTAGTGATCTCATTTAAATTTTGGCCATTTAATATTTGCAGATTGAATTACTGTTATTTAATTTGGGGTTCCTGTGGAGAACAAAAGACAATATGTGCAATAGCCTATGGATGTGGCAAATCAAAAATAGTTTGGAAAGATAGAAAGGTATGGAGAGGTATGATTATGATATATATATATATGGGCTCAACTATATTTCTTTTTAAATTCATGATTTATTATTTTTATAGGCAAATATTGGTGCTAAATTTATAATTTGCTTTTTGTAATGTTGGTTATCTTGATAAGTATATAAGATGTGTGTATCATGAGAATCTAGGACACCATGTGTGATGATCATGTATATCATAATGCCTGTGCATTGTTGGATACTCCAAAAATATGTAAAGATGGTGAAAAGGAAAGAACTGATTTGCAAAAATGTAATAGATGGTTTGTGACAGTAGCTGACAACCTCCACATGGGAAAGGCTGATAAATTGATTAAGGACAATTGGGAATCACTCAGAAAATTGCTGTCAAGCTGGGTCTTCATAGGTATGTGTGATCATATTATTGATGTTATTTAATATTGGAAGGTTTGTGCAAAATGCTGTAGCAGAGATGAAAATTTCAGGAATTGAAGTTTGCCAGCAATTGTTTTCACCCCACGAGAATGAAGAATTTCTTCACAGCATTGTGACAACCAATGAAACTGGGCATCTTGTTATAATCTTAAAAATAAAGTGTCAATCTTTGGATTATTACAAAGCTTCACCTGTGAAAAAACAATTCAAAACCAAGCTTTTGAACACACTCAAAATTTGGAAACAATATTTAAACAGAGTTCAGAAACACAAGAAAAATTTACTGCAACACGACAATGCTCACTCAAGAAGCAATTGAAAAGTTGAATCTCAATGTCTTATCCATACTGCCATATGATGCAATACCATATCCAGAATGGGATGCCACAGCCACCTTGTCACGGCCAACTCACCATGGGACAATTCAACAATTCAGTTTAATTATTTAAAATAATTAAAAAATATTTTAATTTTTGCCATTCACATTTCATTTTGTCCTTCCTTTGGCATCTTTTCTTTAACGATTCTATTCCACCATTTCTTGATAGTATTGTGACTCTTGTAGTATTGTGACTCTTGGCCATGGCGAGCTGTCCCATGGCAAGTTGACTGTGGCAAGATGACCGTGGCAATTTGGCCACAATGAGTTGGCCGCAGCAAGTTGGTCATGGTGAATTGTTCTAGATTCTACTATGTCTGCCTTTTCCCAAAACTGAAGGAATAACTTCATGGACTTCTATTTGATTGAACTGAAGAGTTGGAAATGACTTGTTGAAGAAATAAAAGATGGAATTCTTTCATAATGTCTTTAAGATATTTATCAAGTGTGTAGCAAACTATGGTGATTATGTAGAGAAATACAAGCAACAAAAGTGCTTATTTCAAGAATCACTTTCCTACTTTATTTCTTTTAAATATCCTAATTTAAGCCATCCAGACGTTGTTGATAGAGGCATTAATTTTCATTCAGCCACTGTGGTACGTGAAGTGGAGCTCTGTTTTAGCCAACCTTTTGTAATATAAATATGTAGCTGTATTTAGCCTTACAGAGCTACAGGCATATGTTTTTTGGATTGATGGTCTAAAGTATTCTAGAATCTGCAATATATTGTAATTTTGTTTTTGCAGGTTTTTGCTAAAATTAGTCTAAAAAGACCTGCTGCAACATAATATTACACTTGCAAAAGGTTATGAATTAAGCCCAGCTGGAATTCTTGCAGTTGCAGGATATATGATTAGGTGAAGGAAAGCAAACACAGACTGAAATGTCACTAACCTTTACTGAATCCTGAGAATATCTGAACCTGCATTACAAGAAGCGCTCTTGTTTTTTACAGCATAAAACAGGCTAAACACCCTGTCTCCAGATGTTTTAACTTTGAATAAACATTCTTCAGGCTTGGGGCTCCTTATCACTTTCTCAGTTCTCAGGAACTAAGTGTAGGTTGTTTCTACCTGTCTCTGTCTCCGTCTCTGTCTTGCTCTGTCTCGCTCTCTCTCCTCTTCCATCCCACCCCCTCATGACCATGCAGGGAAAGAGATGAGTCGAAAGTGAGTAAATTTACACCTAACCCTTCAGTTACAGTACAGCAAAAATGGGAGGGAGGGAAGAAGGAAGGAAGGAAGGAAGGATGGAAGGAAGGAAGGAAGGAAGGAAGGAAGGAAGGAAGGAAGGAAGGAAGGAAGG